>JAJHUR010095789.1:0-34624 GCA_027495735.1 Lutjanus campechanus | reverse complement strand
CAGTTTGGTCTCTCACGACAGACGGTCTGATGACAGAAACTCTTTTGGACGAGTTAAAACGGTCTGTAGGGAACGTCGCCATGAATATGGCTTGTTTATAACGTCTTGTTGTTAGCTTACGTTCACATTTAGAAAGCATATCTTTTGAGTTAAATCATCTTAATCCTGGGATGGTCACTCGTCCATTATTTAACTGCTAACTTTGTCAGTGTTCCCAAATAACGTCAACATTAGCCAAAATGTTTTGTCATCTCTATGACATTATATTAGATATTATGTGCAGTAATGTCTTATCAGGAGAATGATAGTAGCTACATAGAGTAGTGAGGCAGGTGAAGCAATGAAAGGTGGAGAGACTGAGGAAGCTCAGGTGAGGTCTTAAATTGATTATTGAAATATGTTTTAGCCCGTTATTACTTTTTAAATATAAACAGTTTTATTATGAGAAGAACTGTAATACATTCAGGGAAAAGATAGGAGAGGCAGGTGGAGCTTCAGGATGTGAGGTAAGGTTTAAAAATCATATTATTGATTATAATAGATCCAGAAAGGAGAACAGGTGAGGACTGATGTCAAGTTGATTTTTTTAAAGATAAATTTTCAATAATTATTTCACAATTAATCCCCCCCCTCCCTTCAAACTCCGACATCATGCACACGTGGGCAACGATAACCTCACGAGATCGAGGCGGCCGCAGTTTTCAGAGCCAGGCGCAGCATGTTTTCATTCATAGGCTTCATTGTCTTCACCAATACCTGGTGGGCCATCTCGGCTCAAAAATGCCCGGGCCGATTTTTTGTCCCAGTCCAGCCCTGAGTACCACTGCCACTACATGGTAAAACTTTAACTGTTTTACAACATAATCCTCATGTGTATTGTCATAAGACTTATGTAATGTAGTTAAGGTTTGAGCACCACAAGTTGAGTGCCATTTAGTTCAGTTTTATTCAAAAAAAGGCAGAAATCTCTACAACAATATCTCCAAAACTCCCATCAAACAGGTAGGGGGGGGTGAACTGTCCTTTTAAACTTAAAATAAATCCAACTTTGATAGAGAAAAAACAACAAGTTATGCAAAGTCGTCATGTGTCTCTCGTGAGACTCCGACAACATAAACAAGGACACCTTCCAGTCCCACTTTTGACACAGATTGCTGTTCACCTTAAGTTGCCCTACTACACGGCCGGCACGTATCATTTAAATGCTGAATGATATGCATTCAGCTGGCCTCCCTGCAGAAAGTCTCTCGTACTATGTGTTCACCACCTGGGGTTTGTTCATCCTACTTAAGCAATGACGACTGAAAACATGTTGATGATTAAATAACATGTTTATCCTCCGTGCAGTCAGAAATACATATTCAGTGGGAACACTGCGTATAGGCTACAGCCTGGCTTCAGATCAGATTATTAACATGCAGAGAATTATCACTAAATGATGTGTTGTTCAACAAAACTGTGTCAAGTACATTATGAATTGATATTCCTGGTGTCTGCTCACAAACCATCCTGCAGCAATGTGATGCCAACGCAATGTGAGTTTAAAATCAAACAATCAGGCTGCATTTTGTACATCTCAGTGTGTTTTGATGTTGAAATATGGCTGCACAAGAAATTTGGAGCGGCTTGATAGGACATTTTTATGAACGTGTTGCAGGATGTTCATTTAAACCTCTTTTAACTTCTGTCGATCCATCCCGCTCTCAGATGGCGTCATCAGTGGCAGCCTGTTTAGGATTTGAATCAAAAACTGTATGAAAGGTAGCTACAGACTTAACTGGGTTTGAGCTTGAGGGACTAAACTTAGGTAGATTATAACTAAAATCATTTCAGATGTTTGTCCAGCTAAGGAACTGATTTGAAGGAAAACAACTTGTTTGAGGAAATTCTATATTTTTGTCAGTCAGCACCTACAGGAAAATGTTGTGATTTTTACTCCACTACATTTATTTAATAGTTTCTATTTACTTTCTGGTAACAATTGTTATTCAGATTGATGCATTCTTAGAGCTACTTAACTATATATAAACATTAGCAAAGAGTCGCCTTGTTATATATGCAGCAGACACAGACTTGACAAGTGTAAAGTCCAAGATTCACAATATTCACAAAAGACATTACAAACACTTCATAGAACGTCATAGAACCGGGGACTACAGCACTGAGCTTCCTTGTGGGTTTGTCATTGGGACAACTTTGACACTAGCCATTACTTTCAGGTTATTCACACTTTATGTAGTCTTATACAACCACTTAATGATATATACATTTGTTAAAATTGTCCTAATCTAAACCAGTTACATCTTTGAAATACTGATTTCACATTTCAGGTCCAGTGCCTAAGATTTATTGGGATTCATTAGCAGAATATCTCAAATGTTTTCATTAGTGTATAATCACCTGAAAATAGGAATCATTGTGATTTTGTTATCTTAGAATGAGCTGTTTATATCTACGGAGCGAGGGAGTCTTTTTCCATGGAGGTTCACCATGTTTTTACAGTAGCCCAGAACAGACAAACCAAATATGAGTTTCACAGCCACCGTAGATTCTCCTAGGAGGGTGAGACGAGGTGTTTGCAGTCTGCAAGCTCTCTGCTATATGTCGCTAAATCCTCAACACTGGTCTTTTAATGCAGGGGTTACAAACCTTTCTTCCTTGGAGCTTTGGAGTTTTGTATAGAGACTTTTGTGACCTTAGTACACATATTCTAGACGTTTCTGTTGGGAAACAACTGCTTTAATGTATCAGTAAATTCATCAGTGTGATAATGTTACATGTGCTCTGAAAGGTTTCATGCAAATAACATCCATATAAATTATCTATAATAAAAGTACTAATTATGAAGCAAAATCATCCCTGTCAGTGTTATATTATTGGATGATTATTGCTGATACATTATTGTGTTGTAGCTGGTCAACGTAAAGCTAACTTTAACTTTGCACTTTACACATACTGTTGCATATAGGTAAATATTTTAAAAGCGGATCACTTATTTTCTATTTACAGCCTTGATCTTCAAGTACCTAAAGCTTTGGAACACATGCAGTGGAGTAAAAAGTATAAAGTAGTAGAAGTATAAAGTAGCATAAAGTGGAAATACTCAGAGTGCCTCAAAATTGTACTTAATTACAGTACAGTATATGAGTGACTGTACTTTTCACCACTGTGCTTAAGTTTCTCACTTCCCTC
This sequence comes from Lutjanus campechanus, assembly GCA_027495735.1. Taxonomy (NCBI): domain Eukaryota; kingdom Metazoa; phylum Chordata; class Actinopteri; order Lutjaniformes; family Lutjanidae; genus Lutjanus; species Lutjanus campechanus. The sequence goes on along the minus strand of JAJHUR010095789.1, from coordinate 31,432 downwards.
AAAGTGAAAAAGGCTGCATATAGAGCCAGTGTTTGCTTTATCTGTTTATCTGTTCTGGGCTACTACATGGTGGCCTCCATGGAAGAGAACCCATGTCCTCTGTAGATAAAAACAGCTCATTCTAGGGAAACAAAAACACAACAATTCTTATTTTCAGATGATTATACACCAATGAAAACATACTTATAAATGTTATGTTCCACTTCTGACATATTCTGCCAATCTACCCCCTAAATCTTCAACACTGGACTTCTAAGGAAAGAGTCAAAATACTTCTCCCACCGCTGATACACAAACATTACGGTAGCGGTCCTTTTTCTTGAAGTATCCTTCAATTCTGCCAACTTGAGCTGAAGGAGGGAGGCAGGTGAAGCCTGGAGACAAACAGAACGTCACTACAGTAGCCAGAGAAACAGCCGAGCTCAATGTGTCACTCTGCCTGAGATGAAATATAGTGATACAGTAGAAAAAGAGACCAGACAACAGGAGGGGAGAGGATTAGAAAAGCCACCTTTACTCCGATGCACTGTCTAGCTGTTTGTGTGTCATTTATAAAGGTTACCTTCTGCTCCTCTGTCTGTCACATACTCTCCACACATCCGCGTGTACATGCATGAGATTTCACCAGGAGATCAAATGGATTTTTAAAAAACAAAACAAATATAGACAGTGAAGCAATATGAATCCCATCTGAAGCTTTGATCTAGTTTTAAGCGCCTGCATGGGCTCTGCATATGGAAACAACTGTGGTGTATAACGGTGGGTCTCTGGTGACTTTCAGGGTATGTGTGCCTGTGTGTGTGTGTGTGCGTGCGTGCGTGTGTGTGTGTATACAGTGTTTGCACATATGGGTCTGTGCTGATAATTTGTGAAAACGTATTCAGGCCTATTTTCTAACTCTTTTTTTTTTGCTTCTTTTTCCATGTGACCTTTGCTCAGACAGACTGATAAAAGTGTTTACATGATTATCTGAATCTTTCAAAAGTTTCTTCCTCTATCTCTGCTCCCTTTACTTTTATTTGTTTTTCTTTTCATTTCCTGGGATGCAGGTGCAGTATATTTAGTGGACTTATAGTACATACAATATTCATAATCAACAAAATAACAGTGGGGGAGATTGTGCGATAGGTTACACGTGGTGTGTGTGTGTGTGTGTGTGTGTGTGTGTGTGTGTGTGTGTGTGTGTGTGTGTGTTACCAGTATGGCTGGAGCTACTGTCAGCAGCTAATCTCTCATATTACTGGACCCATCAGCCCAGTTATGCACATTTGATTGTATGCTCAAGCACCTCTCCAGGCTGTGGTGATTCACAATTTTTGAAAGCCTATTTTATTTTTCTGCAGTTTTATACCGACTGCTGACTCCTCGCTCCTCTTAACTGGCCAGTAGGGGCTGCAAGTCATTAACAACTGCTAGGCTCAAAACAAGGCTTGCCACCTGCAAAATACTTACGTACCCAAATCTAGTCTTTGATGAAAGACAAATAATTAAATGAAGTCAAAAAAATTGCAGATTATAGTAAAACTGCTGAAGTATAAGACTATGAAGATATCTAACTCGAAAGACCAAACAGTTGCATAAGTGACATCATGAGTTTCTCGCTCCAAAATCTAATGTTAGCTGCTGAAGCTACGATGCCTGTGTGTTTCCTTACCAGGATGATCTTACTCATTCTCTCTCCTCATGGCTGATAAAAGGACCAGGATAGCATCACAAGGGGCAGTGAGATTGGAGTTGCTGACATACAGTAAGTTGTGCAAGACGAGAGCTGTAGCTAACTGAGCAGTTTCACAAAAAACTAAACCAAACTACGATAAACCTACCACAAATTGCAACTTTCTTGTCTTGTAAAATTATATTTTAAATTGACAAACAACATATGTGTAATTTGTGGCACAGTTCAACCTACTGTTTAGATTTTTTCTGGTTAGTGTCCCATGGGACTCTCCAGAGGAGCCACTCTAAAGTTAGGCACAATATGAGATAAATAAATCCAGAGGTGGGTAGAGTAGGGAAAAATTATACTAAAGTTAAAGTACAGTTACTTTGCAAAAACAAGTACTCAAGTAGAAGTAAAAGTAGTCATCAAAATAACTACTTGAGTAAGAGTACAATATTATCTACTGAGAACACACACCTGTCTCTTTCCCCAAGTCTTTTATTTGATGTGGATATGAGTGGAATTATTTCACAGATGGTCTTCGTCAGGTAAATGTAAAGAAGTAAACATACACCAGTATTTATTTGTGATGAAATGACAGATTGTGGCATATATACACAAGGACATCATCCCCAGTCTGTGACTCTCAAGTGTGATCACTAAAAAATACATTAATATTAAGCTCTACTAAGTACCAACAAGTAAATATTTTTGAATCACAGTGTTTGATTATTGTCTCCGATACTGTGTTACAAGTAATTCACCATTCATGTGTGCATGTGCATAATAAATCAAATAGAAGTGACCAAATCAGTCTCTTATCTTTGTGAAAATGTCTCGTATCAGATCATTAAGATAACGTTTCATCATTAAGAGCCTATTAAATACAGATGTGTTCACCTGAAGTAGACCATCTGTAGCTGAAACATTATGTCATGTCCACATGAAATTAAAGTGGTTTATTTTCTCTCCTGTATATGATTTGGTCTCTGGTCTCCTTCATCATCAGGCTTCACGTGACCACGATGAGTCAAATGCACACAGTCAGTCCGCTAGTAAACAAATGAGAGAATTCAAAATATATTTATAAATATCAACTGTAATTCTGAACCTGATTTTTTTTTTATATTGGAATTAAACTCAGCTTTCATTGGGACATGCAAACTCTGACCTTTGAAAAGGCAACAGTGAACGTAAATTATTTAGAATTTCAGTTTTCAGAGTTTCTCCTGAAATGTAGATTTCTGTATTATATTGTTTTAAAGCTGCCTGGTTGCTTGTAATTCTATGCACCTTAAAGAAACCTGCAACTATACTAAAACAATTTATTAATGTGTGTATACATCTTGATAATAAAACTTACACTAAACTATACAAAAAAAAAGTTCAAGATTCTCTGCTGGTTGCAACTAACAGTTGTGGTGGCATTGCAGGAGGTGCTTCACCATCTTTTGCCTGGCAGACATCTGTACTCTAATGCATGCCCTCTTCTAGTTAATATTGTCATTATGACTTCCACTTTTACCAAGTCTGTGGGAACATAATAATGATATGATATATTGAAAAAGGAAATCAATAAAAAAAGAAAGGAAAGAGGGGGCATCCTGGTGGACTTGGAGTTTAAGACGCTGACCGTGTAATCGTGACTTCCCCGGTTAGAGACTGGCTGGGAACCTTTGTTGCATGTCCTCTCTACCCTCATTTCCTGTTATCTTGCTACTGTCTGCTATGAAAATAAAGGCAAAACGCCTGAAAAAATACATCAAGCGAGTAAAGGAGGAAATGTTTAAATAGAAAAAGAAAATAACCTCTATTCATTACTCTCTTTCTCAGTCTTCTCAGTCTGCTCTGCAGTCTCCTTTTCAAGGTGCACTGAGTGACCCACCTCAGCCTCAGAGTAGTTTGGAGGATTGACTTCGGAGAAAAGCTGAAGCCAAGGTGCAAAAGTTGAAGTGGGCTGATAGGAGGTATACATACTATACAGAGAGATCCTAAAATAGCTTAATGATACACTTTGCAAGGAAGGTATAAGATCTGTCTGTACCAATTAAAAAAATAGAGGATCCCTGACACTATTCATAGTCTATTCTTTCTGGAAAAAAAAAACGTGTCTCAAATGGGAAACAACTTTTCTTTGTGTTTTCCAAATGAACAATTCAGATACATCGCACTTTGAAGCCTGCAGAAGATCAAAGCTAATCATGGCTGTGGTGGAAGAAAAATATGATTTTATGAGAGGTAAACAATATCTGAATCTGATTTTAACAAGAAAAGCAAGATGTCAAATCAATTTGCCTGCATCTCATCCCAAACTGTTTAGCATGTGATCATTTGCCACTGAGGCAGTAAAAAAAAAAAGAAGAAGAAGAAGAAAAACTCTAGAAATGAGCAAGCGGCTCTTGTAGAGGTTTGTGCACTGATGAATTGCATGTCACATTAATTATGCCAGATACGGGTGGGCTGTGTTTCTGGAGTCTCAGTTCATCTATTTGTAATAATAAAGTAACAGCGAGTTTTTCTGCTAACTGAAAAGCAACTGTTTATGTTATGCATGACTGGATATACTGTAAGCGCTTTCCAGTACAATGCTATGATTTATAAATAGCACTGTAGCTCAGTGTGAGCTACTGTGGACCCACAGCTGTTGAGATTTTGTGTATATACTGTAGATGCTTTCATGCACCCTTTTTCATTATTTTCCGTCCCTGCAACAACCTCATGGTAATAGTTAGAAAAGAATTAAATCCCTCTGTTTTTCTCCCGCGCTTACTCCCCTCCTCTTATCTCTGCTGTGTGGCACCTGGCGTTGGTTTTAAGGTGCCTGGTTATTATTAAGACATCAGTGTCAGCGTCTAATCAGTATTTGTGTGCATTTGGTTTATTAATTACATCGGCTGGTACGAACTCGGAGCACTTGGCGAAAAATATCAAAAGCTGACGCCTGTGTCATGATTAATTTCACAGTGAACAGTCTCCGCGATGTCAGTGGTAATTAGGCATCACCCATTGCATAACACACCATGTGTCAGGGTGGGTGGCATGGTGTGTGCATGTGTGTGTGTGTGTGAGAGAGAGAGAGAGAGAGTGTGTGTGTGTGTGTGTGTGTGTGAGTGAGCGAGAGAGAAGGAGGGAGGGAGATGAAGGTAGGGAGGGGGGTAAAGGGACAAAGAAAAGGAGATATGGCTTCAACTACTTCCGTAGCTCCAGTAAACCAAGAGGAAGTTTGAAAGTAATGTAGCTCTATAACCGAACTGAAACAGTTGTTATATTACTGTACAGTCAAATATAGCATCTATACTCAACAAAAATATAAATGCAACACTTTTAATCCCATTTTTCACATGTGTAAGTAAAAGATGCAAGACTTCTTGCACTCAAAGGTTTATTTCTCTCAAATCTGGTCACAAATTTGTCAAACTCGGAGAGACCAGAAGGGGAGCAATGAGCGACTGACGTGTTTTTCCAGCAGCTCCCATTGCTGTCAATAATTTAGCCAATTTTGCAGATATAATGTTTTATTTTGTATAACTTTATTAGGTGCTTGAGACCATTTTAGATTTGGTATCCAGTTGTAGATGAAACTGAGAAGCGCATCAGGACAAGAGAAAGACGAAGGCCTAGTTACAGAGCAAACAACAACAAACAAACAAACCCAACAGGGCAAACCGACGAGGGGAAAAAATGGACTCTGAATCTAGTATTCTCAAGGCCATTGCTGAACTAAGGTCAGAGCTGAAGCTAGAAATCTGCGCTCTAAAAGCAGACCTTTGTGCTAATATTGATGCACAAATCGAGACCGTCACGCAGCTGCTCAAAAAATTAATAAACTCCGTATTAGTTTGCACCTCCTTATTGCCATATAAACATCCATCTGACAGGTGTGGCAAGTAAAGATGCTGATTAAACAGCATGATTCTTGCACAGGTGTGCCTTGGACTGGTCAAACTGGAAATAAAAGGCCACTCTAAAATGTGTTGTTGTAAATAGCTACAGACACCATTTTGTTTTGGGTTTTTTTTTTTGGGGGGGGGCTAGTGCTCGCTGCCTTCGTTGGTTCAGTTGGTTAGTTTAAGGCATGAAAACTGTGTGGTTAAGGTGAGGGCAAGAATACCAGGAGCAGCCAGTCAGAGGCAGGCTATGTGAAATAGCCATAGTTCACTGTCTTTTTAGTACCACTTTACAATAAGACTGCCTTCTTCAATGGTTTATAATAAGGTAATCATATTACACAAGCTCTAAGCTCTAAGGTCTGTTTAACAGACCGTTGCTCTGAAGAACAGACTTTTGCTGTGGACGCAGGTCTGATCATAGACTCTGGAGGAACAATAAAATCATCAGCAAAATCATTTTCAAATCAATATGTTGTGTCAAAGCATTGATTTTCTCTCTGGGGAGTAGCCATGTAATAAGTGAGATAATGCACAGTGAGCAGGTTATTATTGTGAAATAAACCCAGACAGGGTGATGCCGGACATTCATCTGTACCGATAAGCTTCAGATCTCGTTGCTTATTTACTAACTTACTTTGTCTTAGCAGCATTCATACCTGTCAGCTTGTCAGATATTTGTTAAGAAGTTACGAACATTTGACAACCATCAGCGTATCTTAATAGTCGAAAAGTTTCATTTGGCATCAAGTTAACATATCAAATTACCAAATGGTTGGTATTTTCTTCAGGACAGAACAAATCTTGTGTGTGCACAGACAAAGTCTTAGATTTTTATTTTACTTCAACTCCATGAAAAATGGGAGCAAAGTTATTGTTGAGTTATATCTACTCATTTGCTTCAAGTCAGATGTGCTTAATAATCTGATTACTTTCAAATCCACAGTTTACATTAATGCAACATAAATTTAAGCTAGATCAACTTAAAAGTTTCCAGTTTTCCAACTCAATTAATTGTTTTACCCAAAAGTAAAACACTGCTCCTTAACAACCTAATAGTGTGGTTTCAGGAAAAATATTTTTTTTATAGTAACCTTAGTGTTATTTCAGTGCAATGAATGTAATTGATAATGTCTGCATGATTAAAAGGCATAATATGCAACATGTTCCTAAAAATCAATGTATGCACATAATCCCTTTTAATCACCTCTTATGCTCCGCTAGAAATTAGTGGTGGTGACTGCATCTACAAAGACCTTGTAATCTGCCTATATTTCCTCATTTTCTCATGATTTTGCTGCGCTCAGGATGCTTTACCAACTGAAACGTTGGCATTTGATGTCCTGGGACTCAACAATCAGCTATGTTCATGGTGCGTATAGGAACAGCTTGGACAAATCCTCCTGATTCTACCTTTAACATTAGCCCGACTTAACGATAGCTGGTTTCGTTCAGTGAGTTTATGAAAACTTAAACGCAGTTTAACCAGTTCAGGTGGACCATTTTATATCTAACAGAGTACATTATTTGATCTCAAAACGTAATTTTTAAAAGATTTTCTTTCCAAGTCACCAAGAGAAAATAGCAAATGCACTGAGAAAAATCTGGACATGGACATCATCACGTCAGATGTACAATTCTAAGAGAAACCTAACTGACGTGCTTTTACCGAAATAGCAGGTTAAGGGAATGAGATGTAATATTTATATTTTTGTATTTATATTTCTTATGTCAGTTAGAGCTTCAGAGCTTTGAGCTCAGAGTGTCTTCAGAGTGATTTCTGAAAACCTATGAAAGACTAGCTGTGATGGGGACAGTTAATGGGGATCTGAATAAAAAACCATAAACATCAATGGAAGCCTTTGGCGACCCAAATGTTTTCACCAGGTGGTAGAAACAAACGCAGCACAATAACTTTTATCTGCGCAGCATGATTACTGGCCTACATCATATTCTATTTTATTTATAGAAATGTTCCATTTATGCATCCACTTTCATTTCTGCAGAAGAAGAAGAAGAAGAAGTATTACTGTCTTGTAGCGATATTAAATCTTTATTTTGCCAGGTTAGACACATCTAATTTTCAGCAGTGACCTGCAGTGTGCCTGGCATGCAGCTCGTCTGCAAAAAAAAACTTTGGTACAAACTTTGCTCAGAATTAACTACAAAAGGGTTTATTAATCCTGTGAGTGAAGGCTTTTTTTCCCCTCCTTCCTCTTCTTTTTTTTCAAAAATAAACAATGGCCCTTAACACTCAAATTAACACAGATTGGGATTTGATGTGCTGTGCAGCCAGATGGCTTGCTCACTCACTCTCTGGCGGGCTGGCAGTGCAGCTGAGGACGAAGGCACTTCCAGAGCGGATTTGAAAGAATCTAGGCCAGAGAGAGTGGGGCTGCTCTCGGAGACTAGCCGCCAGAGCTGTCATGTTTTAGTGCACATTTTCTATTTGAGGAAGAAGCCGCTACATAGAGAGATGTGCAGCGTGTGTGTGTGTGTGTGTGTGTGTGTGTGCGTGTTTGTTTGTACGTGCACGTATGCATGTGTGTGTGTGTGAGCAGTGACTGGAAAAGGAGGAATGCCTTGATAAAAATGAAGGGGAAGAGGACTCATCTTAGAGCTGTGTAAACAAGCTTGTGAAAAAAAAAAAAATTCCATCCTGCATTTTTCTCCTGTCCACCTACAGTCTACAGTATCTACAGACATCATTGTAGATTTGACACACTGATGCTTTGAGAAGTCAAAAATATTCAATTAAGTGAGGGTGACAGATGAAAGAAATAGTTCCGGTGATTTTAACATCAAAATGAGGTGAAAATAGCTGACAGAGTCCTGATTTATAGACTAAAATCCACAGTCAGTGAAATGTAAATGTGCTTGAGATTGATGTGTGAGACAGTATACTGTATGTACAGTATGCATCAATGTACAGAGACTCCAGCACCGGTGTAGGGATCAGCACTTTTGTAAACAGTGTAGCACAGACATTCAAATGCAACTTTTAGAGCTAGTCATTATTCAAAAGCCTAGCCTCCATCTGGAAAGTGGCAAACTTGGCTGTTTTCCTGGTGTTGCTGTGGAGGAAAACTGGGTCTGTGTGAAATTGCAGGACTCATGATACTTTGCTAAGGTGTAAATTTGTCTGGCTTTGATGATCATTTTCTTCACAGCCTCGCTTTTGCCAATGGGGAAGGGTTAAAGTTGTTACAAAGATTTAGAAACTTTTCAGGTTGTGAACACGAGTCTGCAGCGAGTGATTGTAAAAGAGTGAACGCCGAGAAATAGGGTAAGATTAGGAGAAGTAATATCATACTGGGCCTACAAACTGCAGACTGCACAGAGCAAACGTAATAATTTAGACTGTTTGACCATCACACATTTCCTGATATCATATAAAATGAATTCACTAAAAGCAGCACTGAGTCGATTGGAATTTCCTCATGGTTTGACAGCAGAGAATCGAACTATAGTTTTTGTTGAACATGAGAGAACTCAAGAAAGAAATAGCTAGTTTCATGTGTTGTGGTTTAGGGCTGCCACCAACAGTTACTCTCATTTATCAGTAAAGTAAGACTGTTGATTATTTTCTTCATTAATCAAATAATAATTTTCTCTGTAATGTAAAAATGTAAAGAGTAAAAAGTGAAAAATGCAGATCCTTGTTTCCCAGAGGCCACAATGACTTCAGATTGCTTGTTTTGTCCAATCAACTCAAAGATATTCACTTTACACACTGACATAAAGCAGAGAAAACCTTCAGATAATCACATTTGAGATAATGGAACCAGTAAGTATTTAGCTGGTCATCACCAGAAAGTAAAATGATGTTTACATTTCTCAACTGATGCCAACTACTCATGTCTGTCATGTCATGTTTTTAAAATCATGGGTTTATGAAATACATGGAGTAGGACAGTTTGTTTGTTTTGTCTAACCTACTCCACATAGATCATGAACAGTTCAATAAAAATGACTGAAATCAGTTGAGAAATGTAAAAGTTATGATGCTTTTTATCCAGAAAAACAGAAACTCCAGCAGTGTTTTGTGGACTAAACCTGACCTTCATTCGGCATGAGGGTGAGTAGATAATGACTGAATTTTCATTTTTGGGTAAGCTATCCCTTTAGGGTCCAGTATGCCTTTGGCACTCTATTCTGTCATTTAGTTCTGAGAACATGTTTAAATACTTGGTATTTCTGTTTGAAAAGTGACCCAAGCAATTAATTAATTATCAAAATAGTTGTCAATTAATTTTTGTCTCTCTACCAATAAAATAATTATCATCCTACACAGTCATCTCACCGTGGAGAGACACGTCCTAGAACAGGCACTCGTAAACACAGGTGGTTCAAGGGTTAAATTAAAAAATTATGGCATAAAATTAGCATACACGAAAAGACACACAGAGCAAGTAATGATCACAGTAAACTGCAGTTACAGTTTAATTGGTTAAACCTGTAAGACAAGACCATATTCAAGGCCTTTGAAAGGTGGAACTCTTAATTGTACAGAACATGAAACTGCTGTCCTTCACGAGGTCCTTTTGTCTTCCACAGAGAACATTTCTACAACATGTCAAAATGGCTCCACAACCAAAAAACAGGGCACATTAAGCTCAACAGCAGATTCACATTAATTACAAACTGGCAAAGTTGTTAATATAACTGTGCACTCAAAGCCAGGAGTCTGTGTGAATGGCCTGAAGTGCCAGACAACACCTTCTGTTTCGATCGATGGCCATCAGCATGCACACCCCCTTACACAATCGAGGCTGCTCTGCTATATATACACACACCAGCCTCCACTGCCTGAGAGGAATCTCCTTCTCTTACAAACTAACTTTTCTTTCTTTTTTATTTTTCTATTCTTTAGCAACCTCATTATCTCTGTGTGTGCAGAGGGCTGCAGATGTGCTTCAAGCATCTCGGAGGAATTTCGTTTATTTTTGAGATTAGAATTAAGACAAAGTAAAAGGGAAGTTCTCCAGAACAAAGTAACAAAAGCAAGCCGGTATGTGTCTGTTTGTTTTTAAAGCAAATGAAATGAAACTGTGATGTAGAGGATAAATTAGGAACATATGTGCGTTCTGACAGTATGAATATCAAACACGATTGAATTGGGTTATCTGTAATGAGTAAACACGTTTCCCCCTAACACAGAACAATGCTATACTTAGCAAAACTCTAGCCGGTTGTTTTGGTGTTTCATGTAAAATAAAGAGTAGTGGTTAGACTATAAAACTGTTCATTAGCTGACCACATCACAAGAGTCTCGCTGTTTGCACTTGATCTTAAAAAAAACAACTTTGTTCAGTTTCCTGCACACAAAGTCTGTAAATATTGTAAATGTTATCAAAGGTTGACCAAATAGTCCAAACTCAATTTTCACTTACTAGCTTTTTCCAGTGCTTTCAGCAGTGTCACATGGTTTTCATTAGTGCAGCAGGACCTGTTGACGTTCAAGGCCCAGAAAAACTTTTACCCTTCTCTTTCTTGAATCATAACAGTTACTGATCCATGCATTGACCTGCTGGTGAAGACTGTGTGATATGACTGAACGTCCTGAACAAAGCTATTAAGTGGACATTGTATTGCAATTGCTCCATCCAACCCTAGTTTACAGTTTGTTCAATGTTATAAATATGTCTTATTCTTGTAGGGCTGGGGGTCTTGAACTCAAATTTGTCTTGGGAACATTGATGGTATTGTCCTCTCATAAGAAGAGGGCACTTCAGCATTCAAGTACTGCAAGAATGCGCAATATTTCTGAAAATGGACTCTTTTATTTCCACGTAGATAGAGAAATTATATTGAACAAGCTATTCTCCTCTGGACATAGAATATCAGCAAATTGCAACATGCAAGCCTTTCGAAATAAATACATACTATACATGCTTTTTAATAGAAACCTGTTTTCATTTCAATTGTAGTCAACTGAAGAGAGGGTCAGAAATGGTTCCCAGGCCAACCATATTAGGCTTAAGAAATTGCCTGAGAGTCAGATAATTAGTTTGAAACCACTCTCATGGGCATATATAGAAATATGAAGCAGCAACCAGCAGGTGGTTAGCTTAGCTTAGAGAATATAATCAGGGAGAAAGAGCCAACCCAGCTCTATCTGAAGATAATAACTTCCGCCATATCTCTAAAATTCACAAATTAACATCTTAATTGTTTTAAAAACTAAAGTGTGAAAATGACAAGCTTCAGTTTTATGCGTGACTCCCCTTTATTGACTTCCAAAAGTCTTCTGGTTACCATGAAGTTGCCAGGCAACCAGCCGACTGTGTTACTTTCAGACAAATGCTGCCTTCAAATGGAGCCCGTTAGCTTGTGCTTAAACAACATTGGAAGCTGTGTACATGATATACTTTGTATTCACGTAGGTAAGTCATGAAAACACTGCTGCTAGGCAACAGCAATACGGACGCCAAAACAGGCGGCGTCTAGAAGCCACCAAGGCTTTTAATTTAGCAGCCTAGCAAGCAGGTAACGTAATGTAGGAAATCAAAAGGTGTAATGAAAAGATGAGATTGTTGGGAAAATATCAGCATTTTCCTCAGATATATTATATAATTATGAAGGAAAACTCTGTGCCACTAAAAATTACAATCATCTATATTAACGTACTATCAAAAAACGAACTTCCATGGCCTGAAAACATCAGCAAACACGTCACAACTCGTTAACTCTGAGCTTTAAGAACATTTCCACTTTGTAATCTCAGGAAAGATTAAATCGAAAGCAAGTGGACTTGTTCCAAAGTCTTTTCTGAAGACGTTTGCCCCAAATTAGTGCTCTGTTAGGAGTTAGGACTTTTGCTAGAACTGAATAGAGCACTAATGAATTTGAACACCTCCATAGAGGTTAAATACCTGAGTTCCCACCATTTAGTTAGGCTAGCTCAGTCTAGTCTGACAGGCATGAACTGACAAAGCTTCTTGGATGAGAGGCGAAATGTCTTCATAAAAGACTTTTGAACAAGTCCAGTTGCTTTTGATTTAATCTTTCCTGAGATTACAATGACCTGGACGAATGAGAACATTCATGGACATTTTCCACTTTGTAGGTTGTGAATGCCACAACAGGGGAGCCTTTATGCGCTCTGTGTTTATGCTAAGCTAAGCTATCCAACTGATGGTTGAAGCTTCATATTGACCATAAAGAGTAGGAGTATCTTCTCATCTATGTCTCAGCAAGGAAGCAAATGAGCATATTCCCCAATAAGCATTTCCTTAAATTTGAACTGCTGTCTTTTTTATTGTGGTGAACTAATTAAAAATGAGCTAATTATTAAAAGCAGTTACTTCATCACCACAGAAATGAAGAAATCTTTCCTTTTCTTTATCACATAGGTTTTTTGTTTTTTTTTACCATATGACACTTAATGACGACTCATAAATCCTCTTCCTCTTTTTAAAAACAGACTTTTGGTTTAATCCAAGTGGCTACAGTAGATGTTGACTGAGCTACATGCTTTACTAATATCGTGTTATCTGAGGATTAGAAAACTGGCAAACCCTGCCATTCTACTTTTATCATTAAGTATTTCCTTAAAGCCCCAGAACAGTCTGCTGGGTTTGTTTGATCAGACAGTGGTTAAAATGTGTGCCATAAAGAACAAAGCAGGAAGGCCCCTTTGAAAAACATTTACCGTTTTATTCTCTGCACTGTACTACCTCTGCACTGCCAGAGTCAGCAGACAGGGGAGGATGAAAGTTGTACTTTTATGTTGATTTTTTGGTGGGTGAAATCCACAGAGGACCTGTACGGGTCTCGATGCTGATATTGAACAACTATTGTGTGCAGCGAACAAGTCTTTCATACATTAAAGAATACTTATGCAAGAAAGTTTAGAGTTCCTCCTTTGGCAGAAGCTGTCCATCTACTTCAAGCGTGTGCTCTCAGTTTAGCTCAGTTATCCTGCAGGCGGACGTTGTGGATTAAAGAAGGAGGAAACTCTGAGGAAAAAAGGAAAACTGTACCGCTGGTGTCTATTAACAAACATAATTCACAGGGCCGGGCCCAAAGTCCTTCCAGCAGGGAACACTTGTTGTGATTTGTGGAGTGAGTTTGCTGGAGTGAGAGTAACAGACTCATCAGTTAAAGTCCGTGCTCTGCCAGTAATGCTGGTCTTTGTCTCATTCAAGAGTGTGCCTTGTATTGCAGTTGAAATTAAATATTAACAAGTATGTTTTCAATAATTACCTAAAAATAAGTAATAATTGTGATTTCCTTATTTTCGGAGCCACCATAGTTTTTCTAGTACACACTTGGAAGGGGAGGGTGAGGCGAGCAGTATTCAGTTGGATGCAACTTACAACCTCACCACTAGATGCCACTAAATCCTACACACTGGTCCTTTAACTGCAATTGATTCTTATCATTTATGTGTTTATTTCTCTTTGTTAAGTGATAGACTGTAAATGCTGTCAAATCATTTTGCATTTTTCCCATTGGATAACTGAGGACTTTTATTTGGTTTAAGTATTGTTTATTGGGCTAAAGACCAACACTAAATGAGGTTTTCAAATATGCAGCAGACAAGCGGGACCAAGGGGAATAAATGTATTAATTAACTTATATTAATAATTTGCACAGCTAGCACTGACGGTATTATATCCATGCAGCTGCAGATCCACACACCTCTGAGGTCCACACTAGTTGTCTGCACACTGTCAGTCACATTTTCTGTGCTTCTCCTCATCAACAACATTCAACATTTTCACCCGCAGATACAGTATACTTTTAAGTATAGATACAGTATGGAGAAATTAAATTTTATCAGCTACAGTAGCTAACAAAGTCCCCATGTACTTTACACACCACCTCTATAGCCATGCTGATCATTTTAGATTTATTTTTCTGGGTTTGTACATCTCTGTCTCTAAGGTTTCTGCTTGTTGTAAAATTACATTTAAAGTCACGTATGTAAAATTTTGGGTGGGGATTTATTGGCAAAATATGCAGATATGTAACAATGTATGTCTTCATTAGTGAAAATAAGAATTGTTGTGCTTTCATTGCCTCAGCCATTTATATTTACAGAGGACAAGGCTCCTCTATGGAGGCCATAAAGTTGAACTGACATGTTTCTGCAGTAGCCCAGAACAGCCAAACCAAACACTGGCTCTGGATACTGCCATTCACTTTTTTTGCACAGTGTCCCAATCAATCCACAGCCCTCAATATAAACCATTTTTATTGTAACTATTTCTATCATAGAAATAGTTACTATCCTTGTAGAAGATGTTTCTGATGACTTTATTGATGTACATTATACAAGGAGGAAAGGATGCACACAAATCTCACAAGAGTTTTTGCAAATCCAGGTACCCCTGTAGACACAATGGACAGGTGTTATTTTTGGCTGATGCACATTGCATCCCGATGCAGGTCAACTTTAATTGCTGTTTTGACGGAGAAAGTCTGAGATCATTTATACGGATATGCTAAAGTGGGAGAGGAGCCTTTACGATGGTGGTAAGGAGTAAACACAGTAGCACTTTTGGTTCATGCTAATTCTGTCATAGATGAGGGAGCTTTTCTTTTACACAATTTTACTGAGGAACCAGCAAGATTTTGGCGGTGTCTCCATATCAAGGACAAAAGACATTATTTTCACAGGGAAGAGGATGGGCGCATGAGGGTATTAGCAAAGTGGCACCGGCAGCTATCCAACCTGAAACGTACAGGGATAGTAAGTCATGCATTTGTTTATTTTCCTGATGCTCTGGGATGCAGAAAATGAAAACTTTTCACTTGGCTTCTTGGTGGAAATGATGTTGACTGTGATGTTGTGGCCAGTGGACGTGACCGCTGGGTTAGGCTGGCTGTTAGCTGCTAGCTAACGTTATAAGCATCTGGCATTGTTGTTGTGGTGCAGCACAAATTTTGTGTGGAGAAGTTTTTTTTCTTTGTGTAGTTTGTCAGCTAAGCAGAAACTTTCAAATGTATTCATTAGACTAAACCTACCAGCTCTTGATCAGGAGCACCAGTGCCTCGGCTCGGACGTCCATCAGGGATAGCATCGACACCATGGTAACATGTCTCACTATTGAAGTTGCTCTTATCAGCTCAAAAGCATGGGCAATTGCATTTTTGACCCTGTCTGTGGGTCACTCTGACATCAAAACTCTGAAAATCCAATTTATCCATGCTCAACTAGTCTGCAGTACACAGTTGTATTCAGCCTTCTTATCAGACAACCATTATACAACATAAAGGCATACTTTAAAAAAAAGGGATTTTCTGAGCAATGGCTTACTTTTTACTTTTATAATTTTCATGATGATACATCTATTTACTTCATTGAAGTTATAAATATATCTCTTTTTTACTATTTCATTCCCACTTGAAAATGTAGTTTTTCAATGCTGTGTGCACCACAAACAAGTTTTCATTAAATTGTGCTTTTCATTTTGTTCGGGTGGAGGCAGAAACTTGAGAGACGGATTCTTCAAAACTTGGCCAAATAAAACCAAAACTGTCTGCAAAGTCAGATACAACTAAAAGTAAGTGGGAAAATGAGAGAACCACATCTTTAAAGTTACCACTCTGCCAGAACTAGTCGGTTCTCTAATTCAAGAGAACACAGTTGGCTTTTGTGTGATGTATACTGAAGCACTTGTCGGCACAGAGCCAAGAACGCAGTACTTACAGATACATGAGCTGCTACCATGTTTTGTTTTCCTTCAAAGATTTACATTTTTATATCTTACACCCTCTTAATCTTCTTCATTAAAACCTCCCCTTCTTCCATGTTTTGTGCATCCTCACGCGGTCCCGTTCTGACCTACAGGAGCATATTGCTACATGAATTATCTCTTTGATTGCCTGTGTAGGAGGAACATTTACAGTAACGAGGAACCTGGGAACAGGATTTACTGTTCCATATGCCCTCCAATGACATTACTTCAAGTGATGATGATGACAGTCATAAATTGGTCCTGATGGCCCACAACAGATAAAACCTGCATGGGGTTTGTTTTGCTCACTGCTGCTGGCCCAACAAGGCTTGCTTAATACACCATTTCATCACTTTCAATTAGACCACTGCTATGTGACTTCTGAGCTCGAAAAAAATTACAGTAAATTGCATCAAATGCTTTCAACGCTGATGTAGCTTCCATCCGCTGCCTGTCAGCGGCTCCACGTTGCGTGTTCTCTAAATATTTGGGCGGAATATTCATGGGAATATCCCCCACTCTACTATGTTGTGTTCGGCCTGTCACTCTCCATCTCCTGTAGCGGCATCATTCCTCATCTACACTGTCATCCCAGCACATGTTCCATTTACCACGCATTAATCTCACTCAGCTTCAGATCATTCTCTCTTGTCTTGTCCCTTGGGATACGACGACAGAAAAACATGCCCCGCTTGCCAGAATGCGCCGTGGCTGCGGCGCTAAATGGGAACTTATAGCAGCAATCAAAATTCTCTATCACTCACAAATGGCATCAGTGGTCCAAAATTCAGTGTTAACAGTCCACTCGTACAGAAGAAGGTGCTAACTGGAACCATAAAGGGTTCTTTGGCTTGTCCCCATAGATTCATGGTAGAACCTTTTATAACGGTTCCAGTTGGAACCCTTTCTGAGAGTTCTACCAAGAATCCAACATAAAGGTTTACACCTAGAACCATCTGTGAAAGGTTTCACCCAGAACCCATTACAAGAGGTTCTACAGAGAACCCTTCTATGGTGTAATGGTTACACCCAGAACCCTCTTTGGGAGTTCTATCCAGAACCTTTCTACCCAAGGGTGCTAACAAGAACCCACCTGGGAGTTGTACTGACAACCTTTTTATTTTCCAGGGGTTCTATCTAAAACCCACCCATGGAGTTCTACTGAGAACCCCTTTGATATTCCAATGGTTTTATGTAGAACCCACTCAGATGTTTCTATCAAGAACCTTTGTATATTCCTAAGGTTTTATCTAGAATCCACCAGAAAGTGTTACCAAGAACCCTTTTATAATTCAAGGGTTTTAACAAGAAACCTCTGAGTTCTTCAAGGATTTTAACAGTCCTTGAACAACACTTTCTTCCAAACAGGGTTCTTTGGATGAAAAGGGTTCTTAATGGAACCCTTAGTCTTACAACAAACCCTTGATAAACCCTTTCTGCAAAAAAGGGTGCTTCAGAATCAAATGATTCTGGGTAGAACCTCCATCTTTCAGGAAGAACCCTTTTGGAACCCTTATTTTTAAGAGTGTTTATTCCCAGAGTCCAATGCAGCAGTGTCCCAGCAAGGCTTTTATAAACTTGTCTCAATGCTCCTGAGCTAACCTTTTGATAAGCCCTCGAGACAGTGTAAATTAAAGGCGTTAAATCATGATTTGGTGGCGTGTGAGGGTGCTCATGGAGACATCCCCTTCACAGTCTAGTGGTCAGGGGTGGAGGTGTGCGGTGGTCAGCGCAGACAGGTCATCCCACAGCAGTGACGGATGGCTTTCATCAAGGGGCCCATGGGCTCACTGGGGAAATGTACATGGAGGCCGCTGCCAAAAGAGCTGATATTTATCTCCCAGCAGCCCTCGCTATAGCCAGGACACAGGAAGGGAGAAGCAGAGATGGAGAGAATAGCAAGGAGAGGCACAGAGGAGTGGCCACTTCTGCACTGTTAAAAAAAACTGTTGACTAAAGTTGATTTTTGTAATGATTCCAAACAAATAAATGTGCGGTTAATGCTCAAGATATAAACTTAAACCAAGAGATTTTTATTCACACCGATGAACAAATTCTATCTCCTTTTACATTTTCTCAGTTTGAAAAGTCAGTTCTTCATTGCACACAAATAACTTACAGCTTCAACAGCTCCTGTTGGAGCTACTTTGTTCCAGCATTGACATAATGATACATAACATCACGTGAAATTGCTCCCAGAGAATTTATTAAATATTAAAGGTCCTGTACACGACACTTGCTCTAGAGGGGGCACACACGCACACACACACACACACACTGCTCACAAAACTCAGATCAAACTGTCAAACTAGGCAGTGCTGTTAAAATATAGATCAAGATTCTGTTGCTACATTACTTATTTCTCACTTAAGATGTTTTCAGGAACATATGTTAGTGACTGTTTGGGTGTAAGACGAGTAAGACTGTAAACAGACGGCCACCATTTTGGCTCATGTAACTCAAAGGGAACCCCAGACCTGTGACAGATCTCACAAGGGTGACAGTTTTAACCTGTGATCTTTCCCTGACCGTAACCAGGTGTTTTCTGACCCTACGGATTTTAAAGCTTCTGTAGGGACTTTCATATTTTGTTGTTTTTAGAGGCCCCTATGGACAAAAGTGGTAACCACAAAATATAGCGTCAAAAATAAAATGATCTTAATCACCTACAAATCTAACCCCTGCTTTATTTAGACTGACTAACCAAACTCTGCCTGGAAAAATATAAACACCAGCTTGTTTCGTCTGATTTTAAGGAGAATCCGACCTGGTGATAGACCATAAAAACAGCTATACACAAATATCTGATCTTCTAGCAGATAGTCTGGTTAACTTATATGGGTCACTAGAGGCATTAGTAATAGATTGGGACTGTTTCATAACCAATTAAAAACTCCTCACAGTAGCTTTAAACAAAGCGTTGTCCATTCATAAAACATAATTAGTTTGTACAATGTGCAAACAAACAATGCACACAAATCTCATGAGAGTTTCACTAATCTAGGGTTCCCTTCTAGACATGACTGTTTCTAACAGAGACTCCTGAAACTCAGATCAAGCTGTCAAAGCCTGCAGTGATAAAATATTATTCAAGATTATGTTACTACATTGCCTATTCCTCACCGAAAATGTTTTAGAAACATATTTTAGTGACTGTTTAGGTGAAATAGGACAAAGTTACTCACCAGGCCACCATGTTGAAAATGGAAAACCAAGAGGGACTTGTGTGCATATGTGGCCAGATCGGCTAAACAGAGAAGTTTGGATAACAACACAAACACAGGGAGTGTGACTTCATTGTCTGTTCAGGATGCCATAACTCCACTAAATCTTTACATTGCAAATAATTGTTTGCTGACATCTAATAAGGCAGAATTCAGTACTAACCTTCACAATGTTTCACAGTGTTTTCACTATTGTTAAAACAAGCAACCAAAAAGAGTATTAGAGACACAAAGCATGTTTGCATCATATGTTTCCTTCAAGCAATAAAAATGAAGGCTCTCAAGAGGGTTTTAACTCTCAAACAGTGCAAGCTGGGACGTCTGCCAATATGCTGATCATGTTTCTTTAGAAATTTAAAGTCTGTGCAAAGCAATAATAAATATGTGTTGTGAGTTTGTCACACCACAGAAATAATGTATTTACCACCCAGATTTTAAAAATGGATGACTTGTGGCAGGTGAACAAAACAAACCAGCTCAGCTAGCTTAAACTAGCTTAAAATAACCTGTCCTCTCATCACTTTCTATGCTAATGCTAAATGCTAATGTGCTCTATCCCATACGCTGTCAGGGGATGTACAACTTCAGAGCGCCATCGAGACGTATTTCAGGTCAACTCAAAAAATCTTCAACACAGAAACAGTTTAAGGGTCTAAACTCCACAGTTCAGTAGTACATGGTTCAGTCTTTTCTTTACGTAACTTTTAATTTAAAGGGGAACTATTATGCTTTTTCCTATTTTCTGACCTATAAATGTTGTTACAATGTTGGATACTCGTGTTAAACGATGCCAACGCGTCAAATAATGAGTTGTATCACTATGCGCTGCTCTGCTGTCTACAACGATTTCACAGTGTTAGCACGTTTGAGCAATGGCTCCCAGAAAATGTTTGTTCTGGTGTGAGGGAAAGTTAACTTTGTTTAGCTTTCCTAAAGAGGCAAGCACCAGGCAGAAGTGGATAGAGTTGCTTTTTCCCGGCCAGCAAAAGAAAAATACCTCCGCGTTTGTCTACGGCATTTCACACGGGACTGTTTTGTCAACATGGGCCAGTACGAAGCTGGATTAGCCGAAAACAAAATCCATCCTTATGCAGCACAGGTAAACAGGTTATGACAATAACAAGCTACGCCTACCATTCAGAGACGTCATGAAGTAACCTCTGTTCTGGAGAAACTTCAGGCTGTCCGGTCTGTACCTCCGGATCGGATTTGGGATCCAACACATACGGCTGTATTTCAAAACTTGTCATTTTCAAAAGAGTAGTAAAGTTCGCTGTTTACTCCTGCACCAGCAAAATGAGGAGGTGGGGCTCAGCAGCGCTCGGAAGCTCTTTGGAAGTGAGCTTGGCGGGAGGCATACATGGAGGAGGGCTGGGGGGTGGAGTAAATTACACAGACCGTTTTCGCGGGATGCAGGAAATACAAGGAGGAGATGCAGAGAGAGGCACAGCGTCCTGAAGATCTACAAAGCGTTGTGTGCGTGTAATCGTGTGTAACTGCTCTATGGGAGTCAGTACAACGGCTCGAAAATGAGTATAATAGGTCCTCTTTAATGATTCGATTGAACTCTGTATAGTACATTCAGTCAACTCATCATTTCAAGTCAAATGAATAATTAAAAGAACTCATGAATATAAGTTATTACTAGAATTTTAAGTTTAATTAACTTGAACAAATAAAACTTTGACTTGTACAGTTTTAAAGGGATTGTTTACCCAAAAATGAAAATTCAGTCATTATCTACTCACCCTCATGCCGACTGAAGGTCAAGTTTAGTTTTTCAGTCCACAAACCATTGCTAGAGTTTCACAGGAAAACAGTGTCATAATCTCCCAAACAATTTAAGTGACTGGTGACCAGTTTTCAAACATAACAACCAACTGGACAAAACTAATACCTCTTAAATACCTCCATACTGCTCGTCATACATAATCCAAATCTCCTAAAGCCCCGACATGCCGTTCACTTCCGTGTGCACACCGTCACACTGTTACACACACCCAGTTCAGACGTTGTGCACGCACAGCTGAACGTGCCTCCAAGCTAAGGATCTGTGAAGATTCAGGCTAAAAAGATGGTGTAAGTAACATCTTTCAAGACGCCTTGGCATGTCGGGGCATTAGGAGTCTTGGATTACACCTGACGAGCAGGATGGAGGCATTTCATGTTTCTTTCGGTTGTTTTACTAAATCTGAAAACTGGTCACCATTCTCTTAAAATGTTTGGAAGATTATGCAACACCGAAACTCCAGCAGTGTTGTATGGACCAACAAACTAAACCTGACCTTTAGTCGGCATGAGGGTGAGTAGATAATAACAGAATTTTCATTTTAGGGTGAACTATCCCTCCTGCATACTCTATACAAACTTGTTATGGAAAAATGCAATGTGTGAAGAAGATCTAATCCAAAGTGTGATTTGAGCTCAGAAACATGTATTCCTACAACATGCCTCACAGCAGCCCCTCACTGCTCTAATTCAATCGCAAATGGAGACATCCTGAGATTGAAATGAAGCCAATTAGCAGAGGCACAGCTGATTTTAAAGCACTGATTAAGGCAGATGTGCCGTGCTGGTTCTAGGATCTATTCCCTCACTGCAGACCTGCCTCAGCTTGGGCTGCCATTAATATCCCATGAGGCATTGGGGCACGCTCCTGGCCAGCAGCCAGATTCCCAGTTATCTGTTTAAACAATTTTGCAGGCTATTTCAGGAAGAGGGAACTCGCTGGCCATGCCTCTCGGCGCTGTTATGGCAACAGCCCAGTTCATCTTAAACATAACATAGAGAGATGACCCAGTATCCATCCACAGCCCCGCTCAGTCAACACTTTGAAGAGAAATTAGGTATTTTGTGTTTAATACCAGTTTACGTTATTGTGTTTGCACTGTGGCCTTGAACTGGCAGAAATGACAAAGAACCCTGAAACATACATACACTCTTGGAAATAAGGGTTCTTTCTGAAGGGCTGAAGTTCCACCCAGAACCATTTGTTTCTGAGAACCCTTTTTTGAAGAACGGGTTTGTTAAGGGATCTTTGTAAGTTCCATTAGGAACCCTTTTAATCCAAAGAACTGCTTGAACTGGATTGTTGAAGTCCTTGTATAGCTCTTTCGTCAAAGGTTCCTTGTACCATAATTAAAGGGTTCTCTGTAGAACCCTCTGGGTGGGTTCTTGTAAGCACCCCTAGAAGGTGGAAAGGTTCTGGAAAGAGGATTCCGGGTGGAGCCATTACACCATCGAAGTGTCCTCTGTAGAACCTTTCATAGGAGGCTCTGGGGGAAACCTTTCACAGATGGTTCTATGTATAACCCTTTACACTGGGTTCTAGAAAGAAGAGTTCCAAAAGGGTTCCACCTCAAGGGCTGAGGTTCTACCTAAAACCATTTGCTACTGAAGAACCCCTTTTTGAAAACATGATTCATCCAGGGTTCTTTGTAAGACTAAGGGGTCAATTAAAAATTATTTTCATGTAACCCTTTTTGGAAGGAAGAGTTCTTCATCAAGGGGTCTTTTTACTATCATGAAAAAGGTTCTCTCTAGAACCCCCTGGGTGGGTTCTAGATAAAACCCTTGGAATATAGAAAGGTTCTTGGTAGAACCCCCCAGCATGGGTTCTTCTTAGCACCCTTAGAAGGCAGAAAGGTTCGGGATAGAGGGTTCTGGGAACCTTTATAAAAGGTTCTACCAGAAGTCAAAAATGGTTCTCCTATGGGGACAAACAAAGCACCCTTTATGGTTCTAGTTAGCACTTTTATGTCTAAGAGAGCAGCTCATATATGACAGATAGAAAACATTTCATCTATTAGCAGCCATCAACATGACCAAGCTGTGGCTCAATGTGATTTTATCTCTCTCAGAGTATACGTCTGTCCAAGTATTTTGCTGCCAGCCTGATAAAATAGAATTATATGGTCATTAGGAGGGAAGCTTGCATGAGTGACTCTAATTTGAATTTGTTCAATCCTGAAAATAATTGCTTATCTCTGTAACCGCTCCTAAATATAGGATCCCTTAATCCTTGATAACTGTGTAATTGTTGCAGGATTGGAAATGCAGGGACTCCAATATAGAAATGCATATGAATAATGTGATGTTAATGAATGGCACCTAGGTTAATAAGACTTTTCAGGCAGCACAGACAGCCCACAGTAGTGTAAAACTTTAAAGGAGACTGAGACTGAGCTGTTATCATTTATTTCATTCATCTAACGGACTTTTGTAATCACGGGAAGTTTGTTTTCTGCATAATACAATGGTGATTTATGGGTATAACTTTATATATAATAGATAGAGAATAATATTGGAAATCAGCCACGGTGTTCATAAAAGGTTATGTCCGATGTATCAAGCAAAACATAAGCGTGCAATCCCATGTCTGGGAGCCCATTTCTGCTTTGATGTTATTCCAAACACCCTCATCTTAGTTACTATTTGTTTCTTAGCCATGGTAGTGCTGTGGCTCCAGGGATCACAGTGTTGATTTGTTGGTTCAGACTGAAACATCTCAAGAAAAACTGAATGGATTTCCTTTAAAAATTTGCACAGACATGTATGGTCCCCAGAGGATTACTTCTACTGACTTTGACAATCCTTTGGTTTTCCTCTAGTACCAATCAGGCTGACCTTGGTGGTTTTCAGTGAAATGTGTCCACAGCTATTTGATGGATCAGACATCCACTGTGCCCAGAGGATGAATCTAGTTTTAAACAATAAAATATCTCCACATTTACTACACTGATTGGCACAGAGGATGAATCCTATCAACTTTGATGATCTTTTGACTTTTCTTTCATCACGAGGTTGACATTTGTAGTTGGGAGTGAAATAATATAAACAAACTATTGGGTGCACTGCCATGACATTTAGTACAAATATTCATGTTCCCCCCAGGGTGAATCTCATTTCAACTCAATTTCATTCAGAGCCATCATCAGGTCAAAATTTTAACTAATTTTAACTAAGTAATTTGGTTAATGATGAAATACTTGAATAATGATGTTACCGTCAGCCCCACCTGTCAGATATACTTTGTGTTTAGTGCTAATTAGCATGTTAGCATGCTGTCACGATTGAGCAAAAAAAGATGATAAACATGGTTAACATTATTCCTGCTAAATATGAGCATGTTAGCATTGTCACTGCAACCATGCTAGCATGCTGACATTAGTATTTAGCACAACTTTGCCTGAGTCCAGCCTCAAAGAGCTGCTAGTGTGGCTGTAGATTCTACACCTTGGTAGCCTACTTAAAAATGCAAAAAATGTGCTTTTTTTTAAACTAAAATTATGAACAGAATGTGAAGAAATTACAGTTTTGACATGTAAAATATGTTTATGTATTGTACTGCAGAGATATTTGCTAAAGATAGCATGCTAACCAGTCAGCCCCTGCCCCTCTTGTCTCATAATAGCACCTCAAGAGGCTCAAGTCCAATAGGGTAGCTATTTTGCACAAGCTCTCTTAGTTTTTTGGGTCTTGGAAATAAATAAACAAAATAAATGATAAGAAAGGAAATATTCTTACACCTATTTTCCTTATTCTACAGACAAATACAACTGCATGCCTGGATGTAAGTTTTCAGACACAAGTCAGCTAATATAGCTATTAGCTGCATGGCTAACTGAGCCAACTACCTAAGAGCAGCTACAGTTAGCAGCTGTTAGCAGCTACTCTGGGGATATAATGTCTCCCATTTGTTTGGAGAATGAATTTGACAGATGGCCAATTCCTACATATTGCACATTTAAACATATATAGTACAAGTACATATATGTATTTATAATAACCCAACCACATCTGGCTTTGCACAACCGAAATGATTTGATTGAACTAAAGCAGTGTTGTGATGCCCATCTCTCCCTGGCTGTGAACCTTTACATGAAATGATGAATTATTCTTTGCTATTTGAGAATTGAGACCCATGCTGCTTTAAATACTTTTGTAGTTCTTGTAATTGATGTGCCTGCAATTTAGGCACCGACTCTGTGACCACTTTAGAACTCCATTAGTTGCTTCACGTTGCTTTGAAAAGTCACATAAAAGTGCCAATTGTCAGACCTCTTTTAACGCTGACCCATACAGCAATGCTAATTGACTTTTATCTTGAAATGACACATCGATGTAGCTGACTTTGTGATTGGTATTTATTCACTTCAAAGTCCTTTTACATTTGCTGCTTTCAATATTTTGTCCAGTCGCTGCATCTCATATGATCCACCATGAATGTTTCATGACAAGCCCTGAAATTAAGATGCACATTAAATAAATAAGATGTAATTGACGCCAAGCATCTTTTTCATACTCACTTAAGGAGGACTGGTAGTCTAATCATGTCAAGATGTCATTTAGATTGACTGAAGAGGGAGACAGGTCTCAGATCATTTCGGTTTGATATTCTGCACTTTGCTGATTCCTGAGGCACTGCTTACAGCTGCATATGCTCTACGCTTTTTCTGCAACCAGTGTGAAAAGTTACACCTTACAAAAGCTATTAAAATGAATATGTCACTAATTAGCTCCCAGCAATCCACAACCTGTGAGCAAACAAAGTTGAGAAGTTCTGTGTAATCAGCAGATGAATATTTCAAGAAAAGTAAGAATATTGTGAACTTTAATATAAAATGCATCATTATGAAATGGGTGCCTGGTTATGTTTTAAAATGGAGAGCAACCTTGGAAAGATACATGGACGTCTGGGTGTCCTCCCCACAGAAAAAAAGGAATTTAAAACAAATTTCCTGCATTTCAGCACACCTAATCTCTTACATTAATTCAAGACCTGCAGTGCATTTACCCCCAATCACATCCCAAATAATATAAAATCAACAGCGTGAATGCAAAATATTAACCTAATAGTTACCAACTCTTTGCTTTTCTACATTTTAAAGTTAAATGCATCGATCTTTTACACTCCGTGAGCAAAATTAAAAGGCTATAACTATGAAGAACACTGTGATCTTGTTAGCTACTTAATGATAAACACATTGACATAGTATGAATTGTGACAATATAGCAAAAAAGTCACACCCACAAGCATGACGAACAAGACAATCCCCGGTTCTACGAGGGTGTAAAAGGGTAGCAAAACCATAACTCTGCCCTCCCTCCCTGCTTTGATTAATCAATTATTAATCTATTATTAAATTCATCACCAGCTGTTTTGATAATCAGTTCAGTTTGAGTAATTTTTTAAGAAAAAGAAGTCAAAATTCTAGGATTTTAGCTTCTAAAATGTGACTATTTTCTGGTTTCTTTACACCTCTCTGACTAAACAACTAATCAATTAATCGAGAAAATAATCAACGGATTAATCAACAGCTCTGTTTGAATAAGGGCGATGCATTTGCTCAACACAGGATATTTTTACAACTTATTTGAGATATGGTTGCAAATAATAGAACAAAATAAAAATATAAATTCATTATAAGTATAGAATTGGCTTCACAGATGTGTATGTCGCTGTAATGGGAGGAGGAGTAACAAGGGGGTGCATATTCTGCAAAAAAAATGTGCATAATTATTGTACTACTAACATCAGGATCACCAAAATAGTCTGATTTTCTTTCTTTCAAGAGACACACATTGTGATTCCGCCATGCCCTTGAGAGAATTAACATGAATGCAAATGTAATGTGATGATGAATATTGTATCAGTGTCATTTTAAACCAAATGAAAATGCAAAGATGTTAACAGTGCCAGAAATCTGAGCGCAGCTATCCAGACAGTGCATGCAAAGGAATTTGAATTCACTCTCTATCACTAAAACCGAGTTCCAGCAGCCCACACATGCAGAGAAATACAGTAGTAGACACACAAACGCACACGCACACACACACACACACACACACACACACACACACAACCACACACTGGTAGAGAGAGCAAGAAGCTACCTAGATAGAGGGACACACAGAAAGACAGATATGAGCATTTTGTGAAAGATAGCAGACATGGTGCATATTTCCTAAAAAAAAATCTCATCCCCATAGGTTTAAACATTCGTTAGAGTCATGACTTTGTTTAAAGGCTAAGGTTAGAGTTTACAGGGTCATGCAGATACAGTGTTAGTCAATACTATGTCCTCACAAGTATACTAGTGTGTTCGTGTGTGTGCATGTGCATACTGTGCTGGCTGGTGTGTGTACTGTATGCGTCCATGTTGGTGGGCGGCAAATTCCACATTTGAAGCCAGAGAGTCTGCATGCCCACTAACATGATCACTTGACAGGACATGCAAATTTTATCTTCAAAGGGACGTTAAGATCCTCTGAATCTCTATTAAGTCGTGTTTTTCTCCACTAATTATGTCATCAGTGCCAAAATGGTGAGGTTCAGTGTGACTCCTAAAAGACTGGAGAGAGGGTTTTTGAAACACCGGGAACTTTTCAACAAAATAGTAGACTGTAGATTTATAATTACATTCCAAACATGGTTATATATTTAATTACACTTTACTTAATGTTGACTTTACTGTATAAAATCAATTTAACTCAATGGAAGATATAAAAACACAGCACGGTTCCATATGTACAAAAAGAGGAATGAGATCTAAAGGTCTCAACTGCTCTTGTTTGAACAGTGTAGTTTCCTTAATACCCCCACAATCTGCCATGGCCTTTGGTAAAGTTTGATTTTTCCAACTAAAAACCAATTATTCCCTTCTTTCCTTCCTGACTTTCTACTGTATATTTCTTCTTTTGTTCCTTAGAATAAATGTGCATGAATGTAAGTATGATTTCCCCTGTATAAAGCAGTGACTTTAGCCTAGCTTAGCTGAAGTCATGGATATCAGCAGGATCAGCAACAGCTCCTTTGTGAAGTAAATTACACCTTTTCCAGTTGACTGTTGCCTAAATCCCTCCCCTGGACAGCAACTGTCCAATCATAGATTAGTAATCATAGCAGCAGGTCTGTCAAGCTTTGATTCCTCAGGTTTCAGGATAAGATCGGAGAGCAAAAGCAACTATGAGTAACTATGTTTAGTATGCATGTGGCCATCAAGTGCATATTTTACAAGATTTTTCTTTTTAAAGCTGCTACCTGTAATAATTGCCCAACTTTATCCAATTCATACTCTGAACATCTTGGGGGCAGCAAATCACCAGAAAGCTGAGCCATCCTATCGTAAAAAACAAGGAAATGTTCACTCTTTCCCGTAGGTCATTACTTTCTTTCAATAAACACACTGTCAGTAACATTAGACAATTAGCTACCTTTATAAGCTCTCGCTAAACAGCTAATGTTAGCATTCTAGACATACAGAATCATTCTAGAAGAAAATTTGTGAATTCATCATCACATTTCATTCATTTATTCACTAATAGCTGTCTCCAGCACTGGAAAGCAAACGTCTGTTTTGCTTCTATTTCTATCATTTCTTTCTTTGTTGCCAAACATGGTTTCTTGTGTTTGGGGCAGTGCAATGCTCATCCTGTCATGTTGGACTGAGGGCAAACTGGACAGTGATTCACTATCGCATCTTTTGGTACAAAGTGGTATTACAAGGCAGGGCGGGCCAAAGCTCACTGATTAGCATGCTAACTTCAGTAGATATCTCTGCAGCACAATAGACGTTATGAAATTTGCCTTCCTTGCACTGAGAGGAGGGTGATAGAGTATCCTTGCATCCCCCAGATCCTCTACCCTAGGCAATCCAAGGTTGTAGCCTATCTAGTAGACAGACTGTCTCCTCATTCTAAAGGAGAGCACAGTACGTGACCAAGGGAGACAAACACTATGATTTAGAGTAACAAGGTAATCATAGTTCCTTGTTTTTGTCCAATAGAATTTGTTCATACACATAGATGGATAAGGTATACCCATCTATGGTAGTGGGTTAGACTCAAGGGCATGTCAGAAGATAGTTAAATATCTCCCCCCAGGAAGTAACCTTCAGAATCGGGTTGGCAGTCACAACACCTCATGTGTATCGCTAATCTTGAATTCTCCTCGATCGAGCTCCATTAAATACTCCTGTGTAAGTCATCACGGACTCGCGAACTCTTCTTCATTGTTTGAGTGAACCATTCTTCAGAATTTCCACCACAGACGTCTTTGACATGGTCAAAACTGTTATTTCTTTCCATTGTGTTGATAGTATTAGTTATTTTTTGAACATTTTACACTAAAATTCTTACGTATAGCTCCTTTTAAAACAATGTGGAAACATTCAGAGGTCAGCGAGAGATAGGTGTTTTTAGGTTCATGGAGCTAATGTTAGTTCAATTTACTAGCTACTTTCAACAGATGAAATTTAGTTGCGAGGACCCGTTGTTTCAAGCATTACTATGAATTTTGAGATGTGCACTGTTATCATTGTAAAGAGCACAGGTTCCATGTGGGAACTTAAGTTTGACAAGCATAGCAACAGTAACTAAGGGGGTGGGGCTTAGGAAACAGTCAATTCTACTGGTTTAATTCTTTGTTTAAAAAACAAAAAACTACTGACACTAAACTTAGAGTAGCCTGTAAACATTTTTACATATGAAACTTTAATCATTGGCATTGTCTTCAGTTGAAAAACTTCACTGGTTGTTTGTTGTAAAATTAACTGAATTCACTTTTTGCTGATTTGTTGTCATATAAATAATATCTATAAAGCGTGTACCGTCTACATGTGGTTCACGTCCTGTCTCCTGCCGGCAGTCAGAGGTAAACCTACAGGCAGTTCTTCCTCTCAGGCTGCGTACCACCCTCAGTTCAACATATGGATGAATGGTCAACATATGTCCAAACCGCACACGGAGACCTAAAAAAAAATCATTAGTGAGTAGAAAAACTTTTAAAATCACTGAGAATCCCCCCTGTGTATTTCAAGAACAGACATAGAATCTAACAACGATGCAATCTTATTAAAATAAATCCTATCTTATCAAAAAAAAAAAATAATGATCAATCTGCAGAAGTGATACCATCAGTCAGTTCAAACACTAACAAGCTACAGCCATGTAGAGCATACATCTAAAGTGTGTGTTGTAAGTGTCACACACGTCTCTGATCGTCCCTTTTTTCATTATTGACTCGTATGTTACTCCTTGCTGTCTGAGTGAGACCTTGAACTGACTCTCCCAATAACAGGAGGCCATCTCCATAATTACAGTACAGAGAGAGCAGACCTGCTATGCATCAAACTCGCAGCCCTCAGATTGTTAAAGCACATATGTCAGCTGTTGAATTTGACTCAGATCCAAGGCTTGCCGGTAATGAAACAGGGGGATGAGGGGTGAGTCAGCCACTGGCCTTTGTTAATTGCATGTCTCACATCGTCCTGGCTGGGACAGTTAATTGGAAAAGATCAAGGGGATTTGCAGTGTTAATGAGCTTCCCGTGAACCCAAGTCATACTTTGGATACCAGAGGAGCCTTTACTATCTCCCACACTCACCGACCCTTCTGTTAGAGCAAAACTTTTCATTTCTGGAGCGATGTGGTCGCGGCTGACTACTGCCTCATCTCCTGTGTTTGGTAGCACCGGCTCAGAGGGGAATGGATGGTCTATTATAAGCACAGCAGCACCGTTTAAACTGAAGTAATCAGTCGTTCATCTTTATGTTGATGTCACTGTCGCCACAAGATTATGTTGTATTCCAAGGTGCTATATGGCTTCGATTACAGGATATTCAGTAACATTTTAACTTTTCACTGATCTGGTGAAAAAAGATTGCACCCTTTCACTTACAGGCCTTTTTCTAAAGATGTACCAATCCACTTTTTTCTGGTTCCAATCCATTTCCAATTTTTGAATTTCTGCCCATATGGATACTATACTGATACTATTTCTGTGTGATGTTTATTATCATGAGTTGTAGTAGTAGCAGTATTACAGGCTGAAACTGAACTTCAGTGTGGAAAGCTTGTGTAGTCTGTGTAATGTAACTTGTTTAAGGGGGGGGCACTGCAGGATTCTGGCTTGTGACATTCACATGTGCAGCTGAAGTTCGCTGTGTTATGTTCCAAAATGCAAATGTTACT
>JAJHUR010095787.1:1253-14341 GCA_027495735.1 Lutjanus campechanus | reverse complement strand
TTTTTAATAGTTCAAGGATAGCTCAAGGATACACAATGTGTTTTGGTGAGTAACACCATGTAATATTGTTTGTTTATAAGAAAACTCCACAGGGTACTTTAAATGGAAGAGAGACACTGTTAACAGTATTGCTAACATTTGTGCTTTCTCAGCTATGTCAAGTCTAAATGTCTACAGTGATAAAGGCCTAACAGGCATAGAAACTGATTTGATCAGAAGTGTCTGCTCATTCTTGACACATGAATGGCAAGATAGAGACACATTTCATTGTACTGACAACAAACATTACATTGGAGACAATGGGGAGCACTTGTGTTCAATATTCTCCACCACCTGAGTTCAAAGAGTTTGTCTTCTATCAGGCAGTCTAAACTGTCTAAACATCTTCCACCCACTGAAAGAGTACGACCCACCACACTAAAAAAGGCTGTGCTAACATAGCTTTCTGATGTTTAAAATGAATGGAGCGAGGGTAACGGGGTTCCTCTGCATTCCTGCCTAAAATTTATTTATCGAGTATTATGAAAAGAAATATGTGGTGTAGCAGAGGCTGTCCACCAAAGACGGAGAGGATGAAGTTATAGATTTCTCAGCTGGGACACAAGTGACAGACTGTACCATCATTGTACGTGTGAACATCAGGGGAATCATGACCTTTTTAAAGAATGCAATAAAAGCTCTACCTCATCATTACTCCTCAGTAGCACCATTAATCTGTTGTCTTGCAAATTCTTCAATTAATAATATATGTTGATAAAAGTGACAAAACCTACCTAGGCCTACATGCTGTATATTGGCTCCCAACCTGGGGTCCAGACCCCTCTTAGGGGGTGCCAGAAATCACAGGGGGTCCCCAAGACTTTTTCTGCTCTGAGGTCCTCAAAATCACATTTCAACATGACAACTAAAATCACAATTTCAGGGATCCTACACCTTTTCCAAAGTCAAATTCAAGCACTTCTCAAGCATTTTACAGCTTCTCCAGCACCTTACAGCTGTGGTATATGACACATTTATACACAAAATGATTATTTCTCCTCTTCACCACATTAAATCTGATATTTTTATGCTATGCCTGTCTTTAAGTAGACTTGGCCTACCATTAGGGCTGCGAATTGTATGCATTTTCCTTAACTGACAGTTGAAAATGCTAACAATAAGAAATTGATTAATCATCAATAATTAATTATATTTTTACTTTTTTCTTGTTTTTTTCTCTTTTTTCTTATTTACTTTTTTTAAGTTAAAGTTCTTACTTAAGTTTAATCTTTCTTATCCATTGAATAGCCCCACCAGACAAAACAATGTCAAATAAGGTGCAATTAGTGCCATTTCTGGACTATCAATTAATTATCAAGTAATACATGTTTAATCGGTTAAATTCTTATTTGGCAATCAATCAATTAATTATTTATCATTAACTTCCTATGTATACATGTGATATGTTTTGGGGCGGGGGGCTCAGTTTTCCTTAGTTTTCCTTCCTACTAGTAGGGGGGGCTCCAAGGAAAAAAGGTTGGGAACCACTGTCATATTCTGCAGATTTCAGAAAACATCTTTATTTGGTACAGATTCTTGCAAAGATCACAACATAATCATTTTTAATATGTTTTTCAATGAAAATGAGAATAACCGTGGAAAAGTGAATTCACTCTAATATCAAAAATCATATTGCAAGTGTCAGTCAAAGTAATCACAATTAGATATTTTATTGAAAATCTTTCAGCCTGATATCACCATTACAGTGACCAAAGTTATCACACTCATCAGTATTATCATGATATTGTCAAAATGTGGTGAAAATGCTCAAAAAGTTCTGACAGTATGAGATCATTTTTTAAAAATGGCATCATGCCCTATGCAGTCTAAACAAACCCACGTTGCATGCTGCGCTTGTGACTGTGAGACTGTTGCAAACTTTGGCTGATTCTGAGCAGTAAATTAGTGTAAGTTTTTCAAAGCGTGATAATTGGTAAAATTTGACATGGCACTACTAATTGTCAGGAATTTTGCCGTGGTTGATTGTGAAACTAGTAATCATTTCAAACTTGTAAAACACTTTTTTTTAACTTGATAGCATCATCATACCCAGGTTTCTGGGGAAGCCCATGGGAATACTATCAGATTGTAGTTCAGCACAAATACAACACTGCTCTAGCCGGTCCAGTCAGACGCATCTTTTTATAGCTCATGCAGTATACACTGCAACACAGGAGCAGAAAGCACATGGTGTGAGAATCTCCTCTGTAGGAATAAAAAGCCATATAGCCTTGATTACACTGACGCACTGTTGGGCGAAGGTCCAAAAAGAACAGGAGTTTCAGGGGTCATCAGCATCCAAGGTCAAGAGGAAACCTCCTCTTGCATTCTGGGATACATTTTCATAGCTACATCCCATTCTCCAAGCATCAAGACATGGGGTAGCATCCTCTGAGCCAGCAGTGGTCCAGGTGGTTGCAGCTGTCTCTCAGGGGGTCACATTCAGTCTGCTGACAGCTAACGCAACACCTAATACAATCATGCTATTTATAGTTCTGTCCTCTATGCTCTTTTCTTTAACAGGAGCTCACAGCAGCATTAGGGGGGGCATGATTACTCGGTCTAACAATATGAGATGGGAAATTTGACAAACGAGCTCTGTCATAGTGGCAGTCTTCAAAGCTGTGCACACATTTGTTGCCATGGCGGGTGACGCACAACGCTAAACTGTGAAAGAGCATGGTTTCTGAGAGCTGGCGAGGAGGAGGGCTCAGCACGGCCAGTGTTGAGTGGCAAATAGAAGAGTGGCATGGCAAGAGGAGAGAGACAGCACCACTTATAAAGGTGAGGACAACGCATATGCTGTGCTTATTTTCACCTTTGGAGAAGAAAAACAAACACCCTTGGGTTGAAAATAGCAAGGAAAATGAAGAAAGAGAAGGTCTGCAAGAAAATAACATCTGGAAAATGAAGCCTGACGTGTCATGTCTAATATGCTGTCAGATATGCCAGACAGGGACATTCACATCAATGATTGCCCTCTCTCTGACTGCATCTTCTTCTTTTAGCCTCCTGTTATTTCTGTGACTCTCAATTGTATGTCAAGATTTGCTCCATTTGCACATAATGAGATGCACTTTTAACTCATGGCCTACAATTAGGGAGGAGGGAAGACGTCAAGTAGTTAAATAAATGGTGCTCAGCATGTAACAGTAAGAGACAGGGTAATTTGAGAGTACCAACTGAGCGCACACTATCAAGGATATAAAAGGAGAGCTACAACTCTAACGACTAAGTTATTCTTTAGAACATGAACAATATTTGGCAGACGCCATTATGAAGAGTGACTCGGCATACTGCTCTGTATTCACAGATAAAATAAAGCCATCGGATTGCAAAGACATTTGACTGCAGTAGGGCTGCAACTAATAATTATTTTCAGTATCAATTAATCTGCCAATAATTTTAATGATTAACTGATTAGAACTGTTAATGTCTAAAATGTCACAATGCTCATCACAATTTTTCAGAGCCCAAAATGACATCTTGAAATTGTTTCTATTGGAGTTAAAAATGGTAAAAGTGACATCTTCAAATTGCTTCTTCTGCCCGACCAACAGTCAAAAAGGACATATTTAAGACAGTTAAGAAACTGGGACTACATTGAATATTTTTGCTTGAAAAATCACTGAAACGATTTATCAATTATCAAAATTAGCTGCAGGTCAGTAAGGATTGTTCACTCACCTGGGGCAAGTAAAATGCCATGTTGGTCTAGTAAACCTAGCAACTCACTTGGTAGGCAAGTTGTAAAAAAAAACAATTAAACTATTAAACTATTTTGATAATCAATAATGATTCAAGTGATTTTTCCTGCAAAAATGGCAGAACAGGCTGTTTTTACCCTTTCAAATAGGAGGATTTCACACTTATTATGATCACATTTATATTAATCTTTGGGTCTTTATCTGACAAAACAAGAGATTTAAAGACACCTTGGACTTTGAGAGACTGGGATGGATATTTTTCACTAATTGCTGACATTTTATGGAACCAGCAGTCCTAGATTAAACATGACTATTAACTTCAGTCTTTGTTGTTATTTGATAACTGCTAATAATTTAACAATTTGTACAGGAGCAAGTAAAAATTGACTTCGAGCAAGTATATTTCTGACCCACTTGGCTGACAGGGCAAATGAAAGAAGAGCATTAACCCTGAACCCTGAGTTGTTGTTTGTTTTTGTTTTTTTAAATCTACTAATCAACTAATCATTGCAGCTCTAGACTGCAGCCAATGTTCATAACAGGAATAGATACATACACATGTAGTCAGTTTGAAGTTGAAAAACAAGCTTCATGTGGTTCTGTTCTAAAATGTTCTATATAAATGGGGTTGAAACCTGGTAGATCCCATCTCTACACAGTATATATGTCAAATGTTTGGGTTTTTTTTGTTTGTTTTTTACAAAATACACAAGATGGGGCTTGGAAAGATGTTAAATTATGCAAACAAATTATAGAAGAGCAAATACATTCTGCCAATATCTGGGAAAAATAAATACTTCAGTCTAAAGACGGCTCAGTCCACATACATTTTGAGGAGGTGGGTCTTCAGGCTGTGTTTAAAGATAGAAAGCTATTTTGCCATCCTTCATTTCCTTCTCTGGTTTAGCTATTAATTCAGGTCCAAATCTGTCTCTGCATTCCCCAACTAAATTCCCATAACTGAAAACAGCTTCTTTTCCTTTTTTAACAAAAATTGTTATCTTTGTTTCACTGGAATTGGATCACCTATTATTCACCACAAAATGTGGAGGAACAAATTTGTAATGCTTATGTTGACACTTTGGTAATTGACACCAACCCAACAGAGGCATTAAATCCAACCATTATATGAATCCATCCATTATACTTCCCTATTACCTCAGCACAGACATCTCTCTGGGTCAAAAAGAGTTTATTTTGTAGCCTGTGCTGTGTAACAGTTGTGTATTTTGCACAGTGTGGGATAGAAGCTCCATCCATCCAGGAATCCTACAGCATGAGGTGGTGGGAAACAGGAGGTAGTGAAAGGGTCATGAAAATCCACATAAAACAAGCAGACTCACCCTAAAGTGCTGATAAATCCATTGGTGGAGCCCTCTGCATACAGGGAACAAATGTCCCCAATATGGAGGAAACTGGACATTTTGTCCGACATGGTTCCTTAGGGTTGACTACACCTGCGAAAGAATGACACCATAGGTCAAACATCACACACTTATTAAATATTTCAATCAAACAGTCAATTAACTGATCAAGAAAAAAATAAAGAATTTTTAGATAATCCATCAGTTGTATAAGTCATTTATTAAGTATAAACATTCACTTGTTACAGCTCCATGCTCCTGCACATGTAGGTTGTCAATGGTTGATTTACTTGAAAAGAAACAAACAGCAGCAGATATGATCACCTCAGGGGATTTATTATTACTTTTATGACACTGACTTTACTGGAGTTTGTGGTCAGTTGGGAACATCTGGATTTTTTAACCCATCCTCAGACAATCACCAAAATTAATATTATTTCCATTAGACATTATTAACTGAACTATAAAGCTCATTTTTGCCCTTACATGAATGTGTCCTGTGCATTTTCTTTATATAGGTTCTCAACTTTTCAATTTAAAGCACAGACATTTAAAAAACAAAAATACCACAAATCAGTGCTTAACTTGACAGCTTTTTCCATGCTGGACACATTTGTGTAAAGCAGTGGTTCTCAAACTGCTCGACTTCCCCCAGAAAAATTAGGTTGGTGATTGACCCCAAAACTCACATTATATCACTGGTACAGGTGATTAAATGTAAAAAGCTGGTGTTGCTTTCCACAATATATTATTCTATTTTACTCTCTTCAACCATCTGATGACCACAAGACATTGTCAAGATATCATCGATATCTTGCGACCTCCTTGGGGGTCCCAACCCCGAGGTTGAGAAGCACTGGCGTGATACACCTGTATAAAATTAGGCCTTTACAAAATGAAACGACGAAAAATTGTTAGCAATTTTTTTTTTAAATTAAATAGCTAAGTGAAATCAATACATGTACATCTTCAATTCAGGTCACCACCTTTAGTCTTTTTCCAGGTTGAGAGAATATAAACCTGTGTGAAAGAATCCACCACCACAGGGGTTAAGTGGTCAATTAGTCCGATATTTCTCTGTTGACAAGGATGTTGTTCTCGATAAAAACATAATTTAAGCTAAAAAAAAATCTGACATTTTTCATTATGCATATGTTAATTTCTAGAATACTGAGGTGCGTATGAAGCTTAAGGTCATATTTAGGTGTCCCACGGTACTCCATACGATTGTGACACATACACTAAAGTTTGTATTTCGTTCTGTTTAACCTTTTGCTACAATGTGTCAACTAATTTGAACGCCTTGTGACACATTTTAACGTTTTTCTGTCTTCAAAAGGGACACAAACATGTCTGCTTACCAGCTGAATTAAATGTCAAGTCGCCTCATTTTGGTATCGTACGAGCTGCAGCTGCACAACAGCAACAAATGAGCGCGTGGGCTACTTCCTTGACAGGGATGCTTTCAGCTCAGTGACAAAATGAACAATGCCCCGGCTGGAAAACTACGGATGGAGAAGGACTTTTACCTGGCAGAGATGAGAGAAGGCGTCAAAGATAGAGAGCGAGAGAAACGTGTGAAGAAGTGGGTCAGCACAGGATAATTTCCACAGCGCTATCCTCGGTTAAGTCCATGGTGGTGAAACTCCAGGTAAGAGCAGGCTGAGCGGCGTTATCTCTGACAGCTGAATGCGTCCTCGGCAACAATCCGCTTCTTACCTCCTCCACATGTCACCGAGGGAGGGAACGCCCCTTTCGTTACTATTTATACTGCAGCAGAGCTCTATGGGTAATGGAGTCCTTTCAGGCATTTAAACTGCTGTCACCTGCAGTGCTCATAATAAGTAACTGATATTCTATTAGACCTCTTTCACCTTTTTGACATAAAATAGTAAGGTAGACACAGGTGTTACTAATGATGCTAATTAAGATTCTTTCCATTCAGTTCAAACAGTTACAGTTTGCTCCTATTGTGCATGCTGGCTTAGAGGAAAGTCACTAAATGGAATGTCACCTTAATTAGTATCATTGGTAACACCTGTGTTTTCATGTGAAATGGCTGCTGTATTCAAAGAGGCTTTGTTGTCTTGATAGAAGCCTATTGAAAAAATATAACAACAACAACAATAATAATAATAATAATAATAATAATTCTATTAAACTTAGTGGCAAAGCTGTTAAGAACAGCATGCAGGAATTTCCTCATTCTTGGCACAAATGTCCACTTTGACTCAAGGACAAACTGATTGCATTTTGGTAGTTAAAGGTCAAAGGTCACTGTGACCTCACATCCATCCCACTCTCATGAACACAATATCTCAGGAATGCTTGGAGGGGATTTCTTCATATTTGGTACAAACATCCACTTGGACTCAAGGACTTAGATTTTGGGGGTCAAAGATCAGAGGTCACTGTAACCTCACTGAACACATTTTAATAATTTTTAATAACCTTAAATTACAAAATAAATGTAATTGTAATCCTTTACAGTTACTGAGACAAAATATGTAATTAAATTACAGTTACTAATCAAAATGTTGGTTATTACAAAGTGGTTGCCTGATGGAGACCTGCACGTTACTGAGTGCACTTCTCCAGTTTTATTTCATTTTAATAAAATAATATTTTTTAAATTATCATTATATTCTGTGCTTCTATTAACCTTAGCTCTTGATGACAATGACATATCTCAACAGCTGGATGGATTGTCATTGTGTACGCACATTTGTTGCTCCCAGAGGCTGCATCCTATGACTTACGTAAGTGACTTTCATCTAGTGTCATCATCAGTTTGACATTACCATTTGTCCAAGTTTGGTTTATGACCAAATAGACATTGTTTTATGCGGCCATACTGATATGAAGATCCTGTTCCATTTATTGTAACTGAACCTTTCCAGTGAGCCAACATGCACAATAGCAGCACCCTGACTCTGTTTGACCTAATTAAGGAACACGACCTTAATTAGTATCATTAGTAACACCTGTGTTTACCCAACTATTTCATGTCAAAATGGCTGCTGTGAAAAAGGTCTGTATCTGCAAAATGAAGCCTCAGCTGTCTTTTCTGTTCATTGCTAATTAGCTCATGTCATTGCGAACCTGTTAGCACACTAACGTTAGCATTTCGCTCAAAGCATCACTGTGCCTAGGTAGGCTACAGTCTCACAGAACAGAAGCTGGACTAACTGACTCTCTGATTCCCCAGCAGTTGACTTTTCTGTCATAAAATGATTGGAAAAAATGGGAAAGAGTAGAAACTTCCAGCTTCTGTTGAATGGAGCATGTCTGAATACAAGTACTCTTTCAGATCACATGTGAGCTGTCGTGAATATGTCTCTGAATGTTCAAATCCATGTGACGGGAGGTTTTTGTCAATGTCTACATTATTTCATGTATGTAATGTCAAAAACAGAAGCGCCTTACAAAGAGGGGCCATGCTGTGAGTGTCAAAGTGTGAAAGGACATCAGATAAAGACATCAGTTGTGTGTGCAGTCTCCTGTCAGAAACACTGATTCAGCCGCTGGCAGTCACATTCCTAGATTTGTGACGATGACACACCTTTGAGGTCTTGTGTGCTTTCCTTCCTTCTTAATTTCTTTTCTTTTGCTTTGCTCATCTTTTCTTTCTTTCTCCCTTTTCTTTTCTTTCTTTCCTTTTTTACAAAGACACTATTGTTGAATATTGCACGGTCTATCGTACAGATAGATAGCATTTTGTAGTTTTGCCCTCTGACCACCAGTTTTCCAAGATTATAATGTATAAACCCTGGAAACATAACTCTTACAAATTTGAGTGATCTGGTTTATTTGCAGCTGATCTATTAAACACAAACTGTGATATTTTCAGTTTTACTGGAATTGAAACAGACTCTTATACTGAAATATTCAGGATATCAAGTTGACATATGAATAAAATAAAGTGTAGGCAAACCGTCTTCGTGATGATCTCATTAATTCTTCAAAAACTTCCATCTCTCTTTGAAAGCCTGCATTAGATGCTTGCATTAGGAAATGTCTAACTTCATTATTCCTAATAATCCCTAATTGCAATATGAATGAGCAAAAGAGAGACAGAGGAAGAGAAAAAACACTTTCATCCCTAAAATGGGCTCAGTGGCATTAACCAAACCCACTGATGAGCTGCTAATTTGGTTTCTTAGCCACTAAATCTGAAGGGATAATAGGAGTGGAGTAAATGGGGGTACACAAGTGTCCATTTACCATAAAAGTGCTTCTCTTCTTTCTCGACATTCCACATCTGCTTTTCACTCAGCACAGTGAGGTCTTTAAGATGTAAATGGCTGCAGATTGCTGTGCTGTAGAGTACTCTGAGGCCAAAAAAAACTTCTGCACCATGATTCATGTTTTAATGCGCTGTACTGTGTTGATATAAGATCCAGCTTTGGTTTGATGTAGTGGAAAAAAACTCCACATATTATGCATGTGTGGTGCCACTCTCCCCTCATTCTGGTTATGCAATCGGCCATCAATTATATCACAAATGATATCCAAAGTACATTCAAAACCACAGACTATGCTATTTCCTTTGTTGAATGTGAAAGGGAGGATGAAGGATAAGTGCTTTGTCTCAGAGTATCATTGTCTGATACAAGTATATGTGCGTCGAAATGCAATGACATTTATGACATCACAATATCTATAAAAGACTAACCTTTATTCCACAAAAAGTATTTACAGCCTTTGGTTACATTTGACATTAAGTGAAGTTGAATACAGATCACGGAGTACTCAGTTGTCATGGATACAGTGTACAGACGAGACTGGCTACCATTCTACCACAGAGCAAAAAAATGGCTTGTTCTGTATATATATAAAACTGGACACAACTGCTGCTGTGTTTATTTGTGAATCACGGCCATTCTGATGGCAGACATGATTTGATTTGTAGCTGGGTAAACACAATGCTTGTGTTATTCTCTGGATATTCTCGGGTCAGTGTTTTCTTTTACTACACTTTTAGAAATAAGAGTTCCAAGAGGGTTCATCCTGAAGGGCTGAAGCTGAGGTTCCGATGCAAACCCTTTTTGGAGAAAAGAGTTCTTAAAGGATTGTTTAAAGTGTGGGCGTTAAAAGATCCTCACCCCCAAATATTCAAATGCTTACCAAAATTTTTCTGATGGTATTTTTAAATTTAGATGTATCTAGAATTTTTCCACGATGCATACTCTGCAGGACTGAGTAATTTGTTAAGTTTGTTGTTTTATGTTCCAAAATGCAGATACTACTTTTTGTTAGTGTTTGTTATGTGTCTGTTCAGAATGTAGAACCCTTGGAAGACTAGAGGGTTATAGGTGAAACAGTATAAAAGCATCCTTAATAGATCTCCAAGGCTGGGTTCTAGATGAAACCCTTGGAACATAAAAGAGTTCTTGGTAGATCCCCTTAGGTGGGTTCTTGATGAAATGCTTGTAATATAGGCAACCAGCCCAAGTTTCCACCAGCATTGAGTGGAACCATTGTAAACAAGGATGTCATTAATCGAGTTGTTCTAATTAGCACCTTTA
Organism: Lutjanus campechanus; assembly: GCA_027495735.1. Lineage (NCBI taxonomy): Eukaryota > Metazoa > Chordata > Actinopteri > Lutjaniformes > Lutjanidae > Lutjanus > Lutjanus campechanus. Next base: position 3,703 of record JAJHUR010095787.1, on the reverse strand, counting down.
TTTCTAAGGGTGTTAACCTGAAGAGTTGTTTTTGCTGCTGAGCGCTTTTCCCCTACACAATGCATGACAGAAACAGCCAACAACTATTGACATACAGTACTATAGATAGACATAGACATATGGATCAATTTGCTATACATAGACAGGAGATGTGATGGGTGCGGAGACAGATTACTTTCCCACACACTGTAAGGGTCATGAACAGGAGCACAAGGTTGGTGGGAGGGAGAGGTGATTCATCACGATTGGTAACCTAACTCTCAGCTGACTTAGAGACACGGGCCTAACAGTATTAACAAATGGCTAACAAATTAATGAAGACAGCATCTGCACGCTCGGAATGCACCAGAGACAGAGGCATGACAAAATGCAGCGACCATCTGTGTGGGTGCGCAGATTGTGAGATTCATCATTGTGCATGTGTTACAGTGAGTATTCTCATGTGCAGATTCAGGCCTTCCCTGAGCAGCGATGTGTGGGCACAATGGTTGGTAGTTTTCTTGTCTGAGGCAGGCTCCGATAGTCCTCTGTGTGGGCCATGCCTGCAAACTAATCCTCGCATTCATCAGAAATGTCAGAGCAGAGCTAAATATATTAGGAACAAAGAGTCTCTTGTGTTTTCATTATTCTTCATTATTTCTTGATTTCATGTCAGAGAATAATTCTATTAACTCCACATAAAGTCTAGTCGTGTTAAAAGGAGAGACGGAGGCCTCTGTAACTCTATAAACAATGTGGCGGCCTCTAACTGCAGTTCTGGATCTGGGACAGTGAACCACTGAAGACTTGATGCCGCTGGGAGCAAGAAACATAGATAATGGCTTATTAGCGATTTCAAGCTAAATGTAGAATACTGATAGAACTTCTTTTAACTTCCACAATCTCACACCCACAGTTGTATATTCTGAAAAGATTTGTTCCATTTGACAATTTAAACTGGAGCTCTGACAACTGGAACAGTGAGTCAGGACTTTTCTCAGGATCGGTGTGTAACATGAACAACCACAAGACAGAACTTAAAGATGTGAGCAAGTGTGACATTAAAACACACTCTGACATTACTGACTGAGAACAGGACCTTCCAGTGTGGTGTGAAAAGGATTTTGTACAAACAATGTCTATTATCCTCTGTCTGTCTGCCAGCCTTTTTGAGTCTGTGACAAGGACATGATATCATTAAAGGGACAGCTTGGATGATTTGAAGCATGGTTGTATGAAGTACTTATCCAAGGTCAGTGTATTACCTACAGTATGGCGGCTGGAACGCCCCCAGCCTGGAGAAGCAGCAGGAGTACTGGTGTAGGAGGTTAAGTAGTCTGACTCCTTGGATGTAGACTGTTTTTATAAGCGTGCCATTGGACGCTTGTTTCAGGTGAGGAGGCAGCATCTGCTATCTGCGTTTTCAAAGTCCCCTGTAAACAACAGCAACCTCTGAGATAACATCCTGTACAGTGAAAATGGCAAATTAGCACCTGGGTCACTAATGGTAGAAATGTAAACAGGCTATGAACTGTTACTTTTTCTGTTGTGGTGATTTATACATTTTAATTCCAGGGCTCGCCTCCCCAAATGCAAATGTTCGACCAAAATAATTCCCCCTTTACACTATTTTGCAGGGCCACCGTCACTGCATCCTGGGCTTAGCACTGCCCAAGCCAATTACGATTGGTTTAGAGAAGTACAAGCAAGCTAGGACTTTTTTTTTAATAGCAGAATGATAATGTGTGAAGCCAAACCTGTTTTCAGCACTATGGGGATAGTTTTGGATATGCAAGACTAGAAGCTAAGCAATGTGCAAAACATATTTTAGCAACTTAACTAAACACATTACTTTGCAATCAGAGGGCCTTCTCTGATGGGAAACTACCATTATGTAAGGCAAAATATCACTCTCTCCAAACCAACCAAACTCCTTTGACAAAAACAGTAGTTGCTGGTCTACCACTGCGTCAATCAGTTTGTTTGTTTATTTAAAAGGATCCCCACTAGCTGACGCCAAGATGAGTCTTCCTGGGGTCCAGACAATACATACGAAACACAATCATTACAATCTTAATTACTCACAATCTCAATTAAAAGAAAAAACAAAACAACAACACTGAAAGTACTTATTAAAATAAAAACAATAAAATAAGGAAAAGCAACATACTCTTCATGTATCACATGACAAAACCTCACTCAATCAAATAATGTATGTGTTATTGTGTGACTTTGATGTTTTAAAAGGTAAGTTCAGACTCCCAGAAGTGACACAGTAACAAACACACCAACTGAGGCACTGTCCCATATGTTTTGCCAGAAAAAATAACTGTTTTTGCCAAAGGAGTGGAGAGAGCGATGTTTGGCTTGTATAATGGCGTTGTCCCGTTTGTGAAAAGGCTGTCTGACGGCAAGGCTAAGTTCAGTATTCTAAATATAGCATACACTTTCAATGATATATATATATATAT
>JAJHUR010095785.1:2123-20481 GCA_027495735.1 Lutjanus campechanus | reverse complement strand
TTTTTTCTTTAGCTCTACATGAGATAAGAAAGTTCTTTTGGATTACAAATGCTGCATTTCACATCCGGCTTCCTCTGACTGACTCACTGATGTGCAAACCTGAAGAAGCAAAATGCAATGAAATAACTTCTGGTGATATCTGGTGAGTGTTGAGTTTTGTGTGTGTGTGTTGTAGTCACAGTGGCACAGAAATAAACAGTGTAACAGACTGAAGTACAGCAAGAAACTGACTCAAACCTTCACGGATGAACAGAAGGCTTCAGGCTCAACATCCATAGCTTGTAAATGATTAAAAACGGCATAATTGACGGATGCCCCTCCAACTAAAATCCGGTTTTAAATTAGTGTTGATAAGAGGTTCACTGACCAGGAAAGGGGTTAAATGACGCATGCCTTCTCCATCAGTCACCACCCAGGTCTCTCCTCCTCCAATATCCACTCTCACACCCAGACACACATGACTGACAGAGGGAGAAAAAGGGGCGACGGTAAAGGACACAAGGGGGACTGACCGTTTTGGAAGGGGCTGCCATGGTCTCCATCTCCTCATGGGTCACCCATACATTGCCTGACGGCTACAAGGGGCAGAGCCCAAGAGACAGAGCAGCAGCAGCAGGGTTGGTAGTAGTAGAGGTCCGGTAGGAGGGGCAAGCAGTGTTAAAGAAGAAGAGCAGCACCACTGTAAGCCAATAGTGTTATAGCATCACAGTCAGATCATGAACTGGCCCCCAGACCCGCCAGGGGTCAAAGGGCATTATGCAGAGGACAACAACAACACAGTACAACACAAAACAGTTTCAGCATCACAGTACAGTACAAATGACACAAATAACACACAGTTGCCATGCACATGAAGGAAGACCAAATAAATTAGTACCATCAACACAAACAGACACATAAACCCCACATTACTCATCCCTCTCCATCTATATTCTATTTTTAAAGGGTTGGTTCACTCAAATTATTATTTATCTGATTGATTTCCTAAATTTACAAGGGTATAAGACAGAAAAAAAAGCAGCATCTTTGCTTTAAAAAAATGACTAAACCAATTCTTGATTCTTGACTTAACTGCTTTCTACCTGGACGAGCCCCAGTTTTGTCAAGACCTGGCTCAAAGGCCGGACAAAATATGGAGACAACACATGACTTTTTAAAGTAAAAGATTAATTTATTGGGGTGGAGGCGGAAATCTCAACACAGATGACTCCAAAACTATCTGCATGGCTCAAAAACACTAACTGAAATTATGTTTTTTTTCTTTTTTTGTGATTTGTGTGAATCAACCCTTTTTTCCACTATAACTGTTGTTCATTTTAATGCACTGCTGCGTCATTGTACTAGCAGTTATTGTTCTGCAGTTACAGCAGCAGGTCGAGTGGTCATGAACCAGATGAGGACAATCGAATAGGGTTTTTCCACGGGCCCGGGTCGGTCTGCTTTAGCTATGTTGTGCTGAGCCAAGCTGTGATGACATATATTTCTACTGCTTCCTCACAGCAGGGGTTCGCTTCAACACACTGTGCTGCTTTGGTCTTGTGTGGTAGCAGCTGTGTTTCTAACTTCTAAATGAGAGTGTCTACGCTGTAGACTAAAGAGAAATATCTAGAGGAATACCTAAGCAAAAGGAAAGAAAAGTTCCCCATAAAAACAAATCAATATCAGTTTAAGTAGTCGCTATATTTAGAATATTTTACTGCTTTACTTTGCCATCAGACAGCCTTTAAAAATGGAAAACCACTGTTACATAAGCCAAATATTGCTCTCTTCAAACTAACCAAACTCCACAGGCAAAATCCGTAAGTTTTACCCTGCAGGTCATGAGAGTTGCTGGTCTACCGCTGCCTCAATCTTTTAGTTTTTGTTTGTGTTATTATGTGACTTCTGTGTTTTAAAAGAGTACTTTGGATTCACTGAAAGTCACACAGTAACACAAACAAACTAAAAGACTGAGGCAGCAGTGCACAAGCAAGTCAAGTATTCTGCATGGTAAAATTACTGATTTTTCCTATGGAGTTTGGCTGGTTTGGAGAGAGCAATATTTGGCTTATATAATGGCGGTTTCCTGTCATAAAAGGCTGTCTGATGGCTGAACAACTGATATGGATTTTTTTTTTTGTGTGTGACTAAAATACCTGTTATTGGTGCCGCTCTCTGCTTTTCCTAAACTTGGGCATGCTAACCAGTATCTACTGTAGGCCTGACTATTGATGAAGTACCTCACACACCCCTCTTAAGGTAATCCAAACTATCCCTTTAAGTTTCCGCTACAAACTGAACCTTCACTGCTCTTACCTCTTCAGATTAAAAGCTTTCCACTCACTTTTATTGTGAAGAAGTCATCGGAAACAAAAGATTTGTCACCGAGGCTGTCATTTGTGCCACTATTCTTCAACAAAAACGGGTCTGCTCAACCAGACATGGACATATTCTGCATTATATGGTCACAGCATGGCTCGGTGCAACAACCTCCCCATACTATGGAAAAACCCTATAAGGCTCAGACAGTTTAATACACAGGAGTCTGTACAGCGGACCACTCCGTCACTGTGTGGTTGAGGGGGGATCCAGTTGTAATGAAAGCGGTAAAATGACCAATTCTTTCCCCCTCTCTCAATTTTCTGCTCGATATACGTGTCCCACCATATTTACAAGGTCAATTAACCCCCTCTGTTAAGTGCGTGGGGGGGGGTTTAAGTGTGGCAACAGGCGGAGGAGGAGGGCCCGTCGCAGCTGGGTGGAATTTGTGATCGGACGTGTGGAGTTGCATGTGCTGTAATGAAAGTTTCATGAGGTGTGGAAGTGTAGCTAAGTGGTAGATGGGAGGGTGAGGTAAAGAGGGGAACATGGGGGGGAATAAAAGAGTGTTATTTTACAACAGGGAACACAAAAAGTGCAAGAGCTTCTGAGTTATCACCACTGCATGCATAGATAGTATTGTGTAGAGACTAAAAACACTAACTTTAATGAATATTCTCAGCTGGGTTTATGTAACGGCGCACAACTACTCATGTCTGCATGATGTATAGTCTGCATTGTTTGTGTACCTTTATAAAGCGTATTAGTCCTTGCTCTGCAGTCACTATCATTAAGGAACAGCAGAGTCCCTTGAGGCTTTGTGCAATTACCATGACAACAGGGAGCTATGAAAGCAACTGTGGCGTGGAATAACTGGAGAGCTAAATCAGAGTACGGGACACACTGGGGCGATGTTTTACAAACCACACTCCCACTGTAATATTCACCTACGTCTCACAAAGACTTTCCAAAGGATTTTAAACGGGTGAGATGTAAGTCGCTGACAAGTGTGCTCGGTGTGATCGTTAACGGCTGCTTGAGAACCGCCAACACACGTGTCACCCGTGTGTGGAGGCGTTGAGCATGTAAGCAGAGAGGACATTCAGTCGTACAAACGTTTGTCAGAGCTGCTCTGAAGGGAGAAATGATGTCAAATTATGTAACTCTGGATAAATAACAGTAGAATGAAGTCGAGTAAAACAGGTCAAGTGTGATCGGTGCAGTTGCCTTCATCTGGCAAAGAATGAAGGGGGTTCGACATTTTTGGAAATATGCTTTCTCACTTTCTTGTTGAGAGTTAGATGAGAAGACTGATCCCACTCTGATGTCTGCCTGCTCCATATGAAGCTGGAACAAGCAGCCTGTTAGCTTAGCTTTGCATAAAGGCTCACTAACTGACACATTAATAACTACCCATAAATTGTCCTTTTCTGTTTGTTTGTTTGTTTGCTTTTCTCAAATATGAAGAGTGCCTGGCTTTCTCTGTTTAACATCACACTAAACTGAATATCTTTGGGTTTTAAACTGACAAAACAAGGTATTTAAAGACATCACCCGGACTTTTAGAAACTAAGACAGACTTTTTCACCATTTTCTGACATTTTATAGATGCTGCAACTCTAGACTGAACATGACAATTAACTTTAGCCTTTGTTGTATGGAAGCCCATTTCCACCAGTGAAAGAAACAAATATCCCATAGATAGAAAGTCAACATTATGTGATAAACAGTCACTGTTATTATATAATTGACTTTTTATCTCATAATTTTAACATTTTACCTCATAATTTTGACTTTTTATCACATACATGACTTACCATGGAGATTTTTTTTTTCTTTCACTGGTGGAAATGGGCTTCCATTATTGTTTTTATTTGATAAACACTAATAAATAAAAGCATTTGTACAGGAGCAAGTAAAAACTGACTTCAAGTGAATAAAATATTAATACTGAACTCTGAACTGGGAGATTTCAACTATCAGTGTTATGCTGCTAACTAACGTTAGCCTGAAGGGTCAGAAAGTCATGAGGTTTATGATTGGATCTGTAAACCTCTCACACCACCAGACAATCTGGGCTGAACATCTGTACTAACACACGTCCCAGACCAGATTTCACCTCTGGTCTGAGGTAAACAGGCCTAAAACTCATGTAGTCTGAGCCCAGCTTAAGCAGACAGGCTTTGGACAGGTTATTCAAGCTTCATATTGAACAAACATTATTTTCAGCGAGAAAACATGTAAGAATATTCCCAAAATGTCCAAAAATAATCCTACTTCTTTCTCTTCCATTTCTACTTTCGTATTACTTCTTCCTCCTGATCACTCCTGTCTCCCAACAAAAGTCTGTACAACAAAAACTCCAGTCTGCTTTCATGTTTTCATATTTTCTGTCCGACTCACGGTTCTGGAGGTGGGCGGGGCAGAGGGGCTGGTGAGGGAGACCATTTCCTGGATGGCCAGACGAAGCTTGAGCCGGTGCAGGGGGTTACTGATACCGATCTCCCTCTGGATCTCAGTGTCAGACAGGGCAGACATGATGGCTCCACTCTTCACATTGGCGCGACACGCCGCCACGTACCAGGCCGGCATTCCCAACCACAGCTTCACCACACAGAGAGAAGAGGAGAGGAAAAGGAGCATGGGATGTTGAGTTTGAAATTCTTATCCTTGTCTTTTTGCTAAATAAAAACTGGTTGTCTATCTCAAATACCTTTAACATGATTTGGTTTATTTATATCTATGTTCACAGTAGCATGGAACAATTTGATTTTATTCCACTAAAATATAGCAGGAGTTATTGCATTTTTGTCACCATCCTGAGTTTCAGGATATGCAACATTAGCACAAAATCCTGTCTTATCAGCAGCTCAATAATTATCAGCTCCAATAATCCTATTTGACTCCATCAATAACTGGAACATTGTGGTCTGGGCTTGGTGCCGTCCTGACTTGGCTGGTGGCTGCAGGTCATCTGCTGAACATTAGAGGGCAGTAGTGTTTCTGTTTTTTTTTTTTAATGCTTATGTGCTCAGTCTGTCCAAAAATATCAGCCAGAGGAACTGAGTCACCGCAATGATTCATCAGAAATTGTAAAAGTATTATTTTGGTTCATGATCAACGCTTTTGTTGCTAAAATATGAATACTTATTTTTGGAAATTGGGTCATAGCTTAACACAATTACTCAAAATGGATCTAAGGAAACTAACAATATATTCTAAAAATACAATTACTGTATAGCAAATGGCTTATTTTGTCCAGTCAAAGATGTTTTACAGTGAATATCTTCGAGTTGGGCTGCACAATTAATCTAAACATCAAAATATCCAAAACTATAGAAGCTACAGTTTTTTGATAAAGGTAAAATGTATGACTAAATAACATCATAATGAAGTGCTGTAGTGCTGCAGAAATGCACTGGCCTACAAATCTTTCGGTACAGACTCCAACAAATGTTACCTAACCATGATTTTAACAGGTTTTTTTTCAATGAAAATGAAAATTGTGATGCAAAAATTATCATTCCAACTCATCGTGAATCACATCTTAAAAGCAATATCTGTCAAAATAATTGCAGTGTTGTTTTTTTACCATATCATGCAGCCCAGTCAAGACAGACACACCAAGCATTGTTTCACACCAAGAGACTGAAGACAAGCATTTAAATGTAATACAAATGATTAAACACTGAAACGTGACTCGATATCTTGTTTTGAGGAGGGGCACGATAGTTTGGTTTGATAGATCGTTGTTGATGTGAAGATTTCTGAAATATGGCAACGTTCTTTAACACGTTCTAAAGGCTATAGGCTGTTCCACAATGGTACAATGTTGTCAAAGGATAATGTCCAGACAAACAACATTTCAACATTCGTATGTCTCAAACTGGTGAGACAATTGAATATTTTCCATTAGTGTTGTGATAAGTTTTATTTAAACAATAACTGTTGTTTTAATTCCTTACCATTATGGAACTATGTTGATCTTAGGTAACACACCCTAAACTTTGCCCTAAAAAATAATTCTTATTTCTTGGAAATTATGTTTACTTGGTCTGTTTAATAACAAAAAACATTTTTTTTACCAGTGTAAGTTTGTTATGCCCCTGGCCAAGTCAATACTTCAGCTCAATAAATAAAACTTGGGACTTTAAGAAGTTTAGTTTCAATTCTATGCAATATTCTGCGTCTTATTTGAAGACAGGCATGGTAAACTGTGAGACACATGTAGGTCAAGTCAACAGGAAGCTATTACTTTTCCGATTAGGAAAAGTAAAACTCTAAAGTGTCTACACACACCTGTTAGAGATCCACCACCAACAACAACAACAAAAAACTTACCTCCAGCCAGGCTACAACTGTGGGACCGTCCCATTGGGCGAAAGGTAAACCCTTTCTCCTGGCCTCCTCCAAAAGCTCGTGTCTGAGAGGACGGGGACAGAGGACACCTTATATGAACACACGCACTCGTACATCATAATAAACACACATCTTCTCACTCTGATAGACACACACCACACCCGCTTAAACTCTCTCACATCCTCGCTCCTGAACACTGCCTTTTCACAAATGCCTGCGGTCACAGTGTGTGTGTATGTGTGTATATGGTACATAAGAGGAGAGCACTCATACACATTTTATCTCCCAGTCCAGCCTGTACACTAAGAGTGTTGAAAAGGGCAGTGTTTTATCATTCATCTCTGTGCTGCCACTGAGCGGAGCGCACACAACTGGAGCTACACTCACACACACACACTCATACACACAGGCTTGGCACTGTAGTGCTGACTATATAAGGGCGTTCACTTACTACATTCATTCCCAAATCCCTAATCCTGACATTAATATTTGTCCCTGTCATACACCTGCAGTATTTCTAGTGGAGAGTAGGACCAGCCCTGTATGTTTTTTTAGCGTTTTTAGCTGACTATCTAAACTACTTTAACAGATTTTTATGACATCAGGTGGAAGTTAAGGCTATTAGCAAAGGAACAAGAGGTTTTTTTGGATGTGGACAGCGCCACCACATGGTCATTTCGATGCTCTATTCATCCACCACTGCTCAATCTTTATCTTTATCTTTAACTTTGAAAAAGCAGTTGATGAAACGATCTCACCTCAAAGCCCAGTCACTAGCTGCTCTGGAGCAGATTAAGCAAACTCAATCTGTTCATGAAGACAGGGTAAAGCATTCAAAAGTAGGGCTGCAACTAACTATTAATGCAATATTCACAGGAAGTAATCGACTCATTCATCCAAATCGCTTGTGTTGCACATACTGTATACTGTTATTGTTACGCATAAAATGTCACTTAGGGGTCATGAGTTTAGTCTGATAGAAAAGGGGTCCCTGTGACTTCTGAGTGCAAATACTAACACACTCCTGCACACATACACCTGGAAGGCATTGTGCTACAGCAGCAGCTCAGTAAAGCTGGACACTTCATTGTTAATCTAAGCACGTTCGCCCAACTCATCCCTGTTTCACACAGTCTCAGAACTTATTCTGCTGAGAGAGATTTTCTTCTCTCTGATACTTTTGTTGAATCACGCAGCACCGGTATTTTTAAAAGCAACTTTCTCTTCACATTTTCTGGGCTGTGCTCCATGTTTTTTAGTTGTTGTTTTTTTTTTTTTTCATAGCAGTGTTGGAGTGTAACCTAAGAGGCCCGAGCGGTGTTTTGTTTTGCCTCACTTTGAAAGCGGTGCAGACTTACTCAGCACGATGTAAATTTGCACCTTATCGACTAAGAGCGGCGAATAGATGCTCTTGGCCCGTCGCGCACAGAGCTGTTTGTATTGTGCTGAGTCCTCCCACGCTCGGCGAGACACGGAGAACTCATAAACTGCCTAAAAATGCCTGGACAAGCAGGGGGACCAAGCATGGAACACACTCGTACTCACACCCACACACCCAAAAAAAAAACACAATACAGTTCTTATTCGATTTAGTGAACACATTTCATAACAAACAAAAAAAACTCTGAATCAACAACAGCATTCCCTGAGTATGTTGTCAAAAAACTTGACAAATGGAAAGAGTGTGCTTAGTAATAAACATGATACATGTAGCACTCTCAGCGTTGAAGGCCTCAGTACAGTGAAAGGGCACTTAAACACAGCATACATGGCGTACAAAAAAGCCTACAGGGACAGAGGAAATGTGTTCATCCAAACACAACCAGGTACATTCACTGTCTTATCTATCCAGCACATGGGGAGATAGCCCATGTTTTATGTTCAGGTCAGGTCTAATGCATGGAGAAATACATCCACTGAACATAGCTGGGGAAAAGGGAAGTAAGGAAAACAGTTATGACAAATCATACAAACAAAAAGAACATTTGACATTCCCATAACCAGATATTGCAGCTGGTTATTTCACACAAATAGATAGAGACACATATAAGGAGAGGAAGACATTCCGGGTGTGAAAATTGGGCCCCAGTTTAAGCGGCGGCACATTCTCTGTCCAGCCATGGATGCAGCTGCCATTGAACTGTAAAAAGGGGGGAAGAAACGTCTTCAGATGGTAAATGAAAAAAAGAAAGAAAGAAGGCAATGGCATCGTTAACAGCCATGAAGGATAGAGAGATAAATAGATAGATAAGAGACGTCAGCTTTGGCACTGGCACTTTTCGGGAGAGGACGGATGGTGGCGGACAGACAGGAGAGATGGCAGACGGGGGGGAGGGGGGCAAATATGGCTGAGACAATGGTCATATCCAGGAGGTCAGTTATACATCCTCACAACTTACCCGCTTTTGTTAGAGTCAGAGGGTGATGAGAGGGAGAGGAAGGGGGGTAAGAGAGGAGAGAGTCAGAGAGCAAAGAAGGGGGAGAGAAAGAGGGAGAAAGAGAGAGCGACGGGGAGACAAAAGTACACAAAATGTTAATGAGTTAATCGGCAATTCAATGCTCTAAACAACAAGGTTGCGCTTTATTTTACAGTATACTAATAAGACGTAACAAGCTGTGCTTTGTATCAAATTAGACAAAAACTAGAAAGAATGTATTCTTTATTAGACAGTATTTATACCCTAAATACTACTACATTATACACCAAACCGCACACTAACAGATCCTTTTACAGTCTGTAAACAATGAGGAAGCCGCATGTGCAGTTTGGCAACAGAAGTATGGCGGACTACAACAGCTTGTCAATGGACGCTGCAAACATGACAGTTTTGATCACGTCCTCAGTCCAGTCAACACGTTTAATAGCTTGCAGCCATAGACAATGCTGATTGCTCTGAAATGGTCATGATCATGTTGGAATTCTGTACAACGTGACAACGTAAAACGTGAACATCAACATTTGCAGATTGATGAATCATCTGGATGACTGGGGGGAGAACGCTACTTCTGTTGCCGAAATGCATGTGCAGCTTTTCTATGACGTCGGCTGCAAAAGGGTCTATAAGACAGAACAAGCCGTACTTGGCATCAAATTAGGCAAAAACTAGAAACAATATGTTCTTGATGAGGACCCTTATTACACTTTCTTAGAGGGCGCCGTCTAAGAAAGTGTAATAACTGTCTACAGGGGGGAAACATACTTTAGTTTACAGTACAGTTCTGCTGCAATGTGTCCCCAGGTACCCTCTAATAAAGTCTAATAAACATCTACTAATAAACCTCTGTGGGAAACAATACACTTTAGTTTACAGTGCAGTTCTGTTGTGATGCACCCCTAATTATCCTCTTATAAGGGTCTAACCATGGGAAACAATACAGTTTAGTTTACAGTACAGTTCTGCTGTAATGTGTCCTTAATCAGCCTCTAAGAAAGTCTAACGACAGTCTAACAGTGGGCGAAAATACACTTTAGTTTACAATACAGTTCTGTTGTAATGTGCCCCTAATTAGCCTCTAATAAGGGTCTAACTGTGGGATACAATACACTTTAGTTTACAGCGCAGTTCTTTTGTAATGTGTCCCCAATTAGCCTCTAGTAAGGGTCAACCACTGGAAACAATGCAGTTTAGTTTACAGTACAGTTCTGTTGTAATGTGCCCCTAATTAGCCTCTAAGAAGGTCTAACGAGGGTTTAACAGCAGAGAATAATACACTTTAGTTTACAGTTCACTTTTTCTGCAATGTGTCCCCTAATACCCTTTAATAAAGTCCCATCAGTTTCTAATGATCAAATACTGTCTGATAAAGATCATTTTTCAAGTTTTTGTCTAATTAAATACAAAGAACTTCTTGTTACATCTTATTAGTGTACTGTAAAATAAAGTGCGACCAACAAAAACACTCACACCCACACATCCACACATAAATCTCACAATGGAGGACATTCGTTCACAGGAGCATCTGTAGACCAGTCAAAAAAAAAAAAAAAAAAAGACAATGTCATCTTCTACAATGCAGTCCTGACCAACATCTCGTGCAGCAGAGGAAATGAGAAATGCACTGAAACACAGCAAGACCCCCTCCATGGCCTTACATTCAGATGCTCAGTTACATTCAGTTCATTGTCGTTACCCTCTTGAAGAAAGAAAAAGAAAAGAAAAAAAAAACAACAACAACAACACACCAACAATGAGACCACAGCGGTAGGCTATTGATCGATCAAGATGCTGAAATGGAAAAATAGTGCAGGCAGCTCAATGGCATGCAGTGTGGAGGAGGAGGCGCCAAGATGCAAGGTGGTGGTGTGGCCTTAATCCCGGACACCGCTATGAAGAAGTCAGTGCAGTGGAGGAAGAAACAACACATTTGTCAACATACAACGAACGATAACTCTCTATCGACCGACTACATGGGAGGCAAAGTTATTCGTCATGACAACTCAATGTGCACTTCGAGCAAATGACATTCATCATTTGGCACTGGGGCATGGCAAATGCACACACACGCTTCACGCACGCACACTGCAACAATCCTGCTGAAAGATTTCATTTGCGAGGTGGGGTGGGGGTTCCCCTTTATCCTGCGGGGTAGATCTGACCGTGAGTGTAATCTATGGGTAGTGTGTGTTAGGAAAAGCACGTCTATAGCTTCCAAATTGACAAAGTAGCTTTGAGAGATGAATTGGTTTTTCAGCCCGGATCAATAGTCCGACTTTGGCTCCGTGTCTGAATACAGTGAGGCTGATCTCTGCTCCTGGATACTGATCCAGCTTCTGCTTTCCATTGATCCTGGTCTCAGTGTGGGTTATGGTATTACATACAGTACAGCTGTGCTTACATAAAGCTAAAGGTAAACACAGGAGGTGGAGGTTATATCCTCTGTGTGTGAAAGGTCAGACTGGACTATATATGTACTGTAATATACTGGTGAAAAGTCTGAAAACATACAGCTAGATGACTTTCAAACACAATCTGTCTCCTAAATATGACCATGAACTTAACATGGCCACGATATTAGACTGAAGGACTGTCTGGATGCTGGGGTGTAATTTCTGTTTCATGGCGACTACTGATGTCGTCCTTTTGGACAAAGCTTACTTCTTTTTCAACCTGCGGTCCTTCTCAGCCTGCGTTCCCAGCTTGCCCACCCCCATGTCCTGGCCCGCCATGTCTGCGTCCATCATGGTCGCTGAGAAGAGGAAGAGGAGGAGGAGGAGGAGGAGGGAGGAGGGGGAAGAACACAGGATATCAGTAAATGCAATCTGAAATCAATACTGTATGAAATAGTGGAATAAATAAATACATAATTTCAACGTTATAGTTCCACATGCTTACATAAGGTGATGTGTGTAGAATTTAAATTCTGATAACCTATTATTAAGGAACAAATTTTTTTTATTTTTTTTTATTTTGCACAATATTCATGAAATAATTCAATCTGTATTTTATAATAACACAATCTTGTTAAATTAAAAATGAGACATAACTTAGTAAATGTCATTCACAACTGACAAGATGAATATGAAGCATATTATTATTATATTATTACTATTACTAGTATTAGTAGCAATAATATCAGTTCTAGTGTTTGAGTGTAAGAGACACAGAGCGAGTAAACTTAATGGGCTCGTTGATACCAAACTTTTTTAATTTGATACTGATGCTTTTTGTCACAATTTTACCAATACTGTTATTTTTTTTAAATGGGTATGTAATTTTGAAAATAATGAACAATTTTAGGGAGGGATAGATTGGAAAATCACATGATACACACTGGTCATTAATTAGAAATGTATTACAAAAGCACATATAAGTGCAATTAAACAAAAATGTTTGTGCTAATTTGTGTAAAAATTAGCCTATTTTACAGAAATATTAAAATAAAAGATAATAAAATAAATAATCATCTTGTTTTTCTTGTTTTTGTTCAGTCTCCTTATAACTTTCAGAGTTCGATGCTTTTAAATATTTGAAGAAGTTACTCGTTTTGCTGCTGCGCTGCACTTTCTTGTCATAAATAGTGCATCCTCCTGTATTTCTATCTAGAGGTGAAAAGTTGCAGCACACCACCTGACTTTTGTGATGCAGCCACCAAATTTTTTAATTTTAATTTTAATTTTTTTTAGTATTTTAAAGGCTTTAATGCCAAATGAGTAGCTTGTGAGAATCGATGCATCAAAAATGAACAATCAATCCACCCATCCTAAAAATCTAAACAGATGTCTTTTCTTTTACAATGCATAATGAGCATTTCTGTAGTGGAACTGTAGGATGGAGTTTTTCAGTGAAACTACCTAAATTAGAGATTAGCTGGTCAATATATTGCACTCGATCACTTTTCCGAAACATGTTTCCAGCACCCACCTTGTGGATCTACCATGACCTGTCTGTGTGCCAGGTGTGCCAGTCTGCCTTTCTCCTTCTTGCCAAAAAGCCGTCCGATGGAGGATTTGATTCCCTTCTTCTTCGGCTGCTTGTGGAGGGAGTCTTGGCTGCTGGCTACACTACTGAGTGCGCTGGCCTCAGCCTCCAGAGAGGCCACGATCCTGAAGAAACAAACACACACAGTGAACAACACTGCTGGTAAAAAAAAAAGTTTCAGGTACATATAACATTCTCAAAGGTCAACATTTTTAGAGTTTCATTAATAACCTTGTAAAAAAAAAAGTGAATTTAATTTAGTTAAATGTTGAGATTAGACACTTCTTAATGTCTTTCTTTGCTCTGTTCTTTTGAATGATTAAGTTTTTCTGTGCAGTATCCTTGAAGTATTTACTGCTTTCCCCAACTTCACTTTTTAAGCTTCTTTATTCATGCAAATTACTGTAGACTCATCTAATACTGTTGCTACTGTCTGTGATTTAAGTTTGAATAAGTACCCAGATTATCTCTATGAGCTACGAGTGCTAAAAAATCATTCATGGCAAAACTACAGCTAAATTGGAAGCTTCTGTGTGGGCAGTAAACCATCTCATTTCCATCCAAAGCAAAAAACAAACAAAAAAAACAAAAAAAAGAACAGGCACTGCTAAAGACGACTACACCATCTGAAAACCGGAACATCAAGCTAACGTTTTACAAGAAAGAATAGGATTTGCATCCAAAAGAGAAAAGCAGTCAAACAAAAAAAAAACTGCCCTACTTCAAATGAGATTACTTCTGTCTTTAAGAGAGAGTGTGTACAGCTGACGTTTACCCTCGTGCGTCGTTGTGCGAGGAGGCTGGCAGTGTGTGTGTCATTCGGACAGTGCGCGGCGTTGGAGGGGGGGACGTCTCACATTTGATGGTGGCCTTGTCCTCGCGGCCGTCCTCATCCACTGCTGCTATCTGAGGGACGAGAGCGATGATATAGTTTATAAAATGTTACGTGTGCAACAATAAACCACTAAATTACTAATGTAATCACAATTGTGATTGTGACTTGTTATCTATGACACTAATTCTAATTTTTCATTATTATTTTATGTACAATATTATGTTTTATGTTATGGTTTTTACTCTTTTTTACTTATCTTTCTTCTGTTGTTCTTCTACTGGGCACTGTTGTTTTGCATTTATTCCTTAAGTGCTTTATTTTTTTATAGTCCACTTTATATTTAATACTCTACTATAACAAAGAATAAACAAACAATAAGTTTGGAGCAATCTCTGGCACAAGAATATCCTTCAGGATTAATAAATGTAATCCTTGCTATAAAGTCTTAATATTTGTAGCCATGCTGTGTGTACCTTTCTCCTGTGTTTCCTCAGATCGCTGGGCTGTTGGACGGAGAAAAAGACAATCGTCATTGTGTTAAAGCACATCGGTAATAAATTAAAGAGTATTCGCTCATTCATATAAATATCATACACCATTAGATGCTCATGAGCTTTCGCCCAATAGCAGAGCATCAATTCCAAGATCAATGCGGGGGGACAAAGACGGACTGGTAAACAACTCATTTGAGCGATCAATAAAATCAAAGCCTTATTCCTTTAAAAGCCTCGGGGAAAAGGACGCATTACACCCCGCTCTTGTTCTGAAGCATTATGGGAGCATTTATGATTTTTTTTTTAAAGAGGTATTTCTTCTTTGACGGGTACATCTGGAGTGTTTCAGCCTCGGGTTAATGTGGAGGGAGTGAGGGAAGCTGCAAAACATATTATTGTCTATTCTGGGAGGAACTGTAAGCCGTCCCTTTGACATCTGGGCTGCATGATGACAGCTGACAGAGCAAGACAGTGTCTGTCACGACTTTCTCTGCACACTAATTCAATGCAGCGAGTCTTCAAAAATTAATGTTTTCTGTAGCTGTACAGCTTAACATGCAGGGATACTGTTAAAAAAAAAAACCTTGACAGGACAATTTCCTTAAAGAAGACAGACTGAAACAACCATCAACACTTTGCATAAGCTGCTGTGGACATATGGTAGCCTTTGCACACAGGAGTGAGACATATTTCACATACAATACATCTTAAAGTACTTTAAAAAAGTGGTACAATCTAAAAATAAACCCTATATCCCCTGAAAGCACATACTCTGACTTCACATGTACTCAAACTCTAATCAAATGCTGCCGTGTGATGCAAGGACACTAAATCCCTCGTGGCCTTAAAGGAATTTCTGCCCGTCAATCACAGCACCGCAGGCTACAATCGCAATCCATTTTCGCAATTTTGCACCTCATAGAAATCCATGTCACATTTCACAGCATCTGTTGCTCTTGTAGCGTAAATGGTCATCAGTCTTTTTTTTTTTTTTTATCAGTGTGGTATCTCAGACACCACTTGTCTGTATGTGATTGAGCCTGATGATATAATACCTCTTGATGGCGTGTTCTATAAAAACAACCATACCGCTGGATATGATTGCAAATGTCACAATATATAAAGGAAACATCGGTTGATTTGACTGGTTTTTATCTTGAACGAGACATTCTGTGTTCTCGGGGTAAAAGATGAGGTACAAACCGGTCATTTTGTCAGTTTTTCATGTGACCAATAAAAGCTTTTTATCGAAGCTTCACATGCTCCCGTTCCTCTGTGTGTGAGCGCCTGAAGGGTTTGAAGGGTTCCCTCCAAGATTTACACAATAAGCACACAACTCCATTTTTGGACAAAGATTTTATACTGATTGGACTGATGGTGGTGTCAGACTCATATATCTTAGTGAAGAACTACATTTTTGACAATTTCCGAACTGACTCAAAGCAAAGCAAGCAAAACAAATGACTAATGTAATAGTTAAATCAAAATATTAGTGATTTACAACCCTGATTCTAAAAAAGTTAAAAGGTTGAGTCAATGATTTGTATACTTAATTGAATACAGTAACAAGACAAGAAATTGAATGTTTAAACTGATAAACTTCATTGTTTCTTTGTAGCTCCTTCCCAACGTTTTTATGGGTTGTAAACATGTAATATCAGGTCCTACAGGTACAACTGTTTTGGCACTATGCTCTCCTTTTAACAAAGTCTGTTGACTAATGGGGGAAAAATAAAGGTCAAATCAAAATTTCCAATACACAGTTGATCTCATTTTGCTGTAAGAACAGAGCTCACTTGAAGGCAGATTTACTCTGTATGACCCACACGGACTAATACCATAAATTAAATTTTCTGCCTTGAAATGATGACATTTCATTTGCACACTTAAATATGTTTTTTGAGCTGTAAACTAAATTATATCACTGTACTGTGATAAAACACATGTTGACATAAAGTCGATGGTTTGGGACTGCTCTACGTCATGAAATTTGAATTTAAAAAAAAAAGGTTAACGCCCTCTACCTCAGCCCCTGTACTTGAGCAAATGAAAGTTTGTCTGAGTCTCATCATTCGGGAGTTTAGGCCAGTTTGTGCTAATCCTCTACTCAGTGTTTTTCCATTTTGGCACCATGTCGACTGTAGAACCACTGGACTGCATTCTTTCCCTTGATGATGATCCCATGATAAACAGCAGAGCTACGTCAATGAACTGATACTTCCACACAGAAAGACACACACACACACATGCCAGAGAACCCCTCAGACTCTCTAAGCTGCTAACCTGGTTACAACACAGGTAACCTACCACACAGAAACGTTTACAAAAAGCCATGATTCAACTGTGGTTCTTGTGACTGTCAAAGCTGCCGTGGACATTTTGTTTCCTGGCAAGGACACTGAGAGTCCGACAGCAGCTGCTCATGGCCAGTTAGCTCCAACTATTAGCATGGCTGTTCCTGCTACACTGAGCGGTCGTCAGTCTGTCACGCTGTCTGTAAGTCACTCTGGTCGGTGTCTCCTTATGTCCCACGCCACACATACTTTCTAGCCACGGAGCTACACTTCCTACAGTGGTCGTGCTTTGCAGTCCTCTGCTGCATCTTTTAAACACACTGGGTGGGAGGGAGCTAACAGGATTTGGATGCGTTGTTACTTTTTAACGGCAGCTGTGCTGTGGATGTAGCCTACTTCATTTTAACTTCCAGAGCTCTGCGTGTTGTAAAGCACTCACCAGTGTCATCACCCCCATGCGCTCCATATCGCGAGCGGGGCTTCGGGGATCAAGTTTGGGGGTGGAGTGTCCGCTGGGTGGGGAGGAAGAGGCCAAGGAGGAGGCGGTGGCTGAGGCAGTGATGGAGGCTCCGTGGTGGTGCATTCGAGCCAGGTTGAGGCCCTCGAGGCTGACGCTGGCCACTCGATTTTCTATCTCCTCCGCCCGCAGCTCCGTCGACTCCTTCTCCTCCTGGATCAGCCTTTGGAAGAGGAGAAAGGAGGACACGAGAAGAAAAGTTAACAGCAGGTGTGAGATTAGATTAGATTTTACAGTATGGAGATGAATGAAAATGGACTCCACTTTTATTTCCAGGCGAGCATGATATCAGTATCACCATTATGGAGTTTAACTTTACCTGAGGAGGTCTTTGGAGGTGGATTTCTGGAGATTTGCCTAACAAATTCCGTTAAATACCTAAAGTTTAAGGCAAACTAATTAAAGGGCAAAGTGAGGAGATAAAAAGGCTAAAAGTCAGGTCATTAGCGTTAACATACCCAAGGTCTAACTTTGTAATTAGCTGAGAGCTTGACTCCTTGGATTCATGATCACTATCTGCCATCAGATTTGAATTAACTCCTCCTGGAAGAAATGTGGCACTGTGCCTATTGATGGAGATGTAAATTAGCAAAGACCAAAAGGCACGTTAAGAGCCCTTGAAACAAAGAACAGACTAAAGTTACGCCGGGGGATATGAATACTTATCAGCAGAAGATAATTACAGCATTAACAAGCAAGAAGCAGATCACATTTCCTGAAACACTGAGTGCATACAAAAAAAGTGTTTGGTTCATAGAGAGGAGGAGCGATCTACAGCCAACTGATAGCTTAGAATGAGTATGACAGATTCTTGCATTACAGAAAAGAAGTAGAGATAATTTGGATTATTTTAAGTGGGGTTGTATGAGGTACTTATCAGCAGTCTGTGTATTAACTACAGTAGATGCAGGTCGGCACAGCCCCAGTTTGGAGAAGCAAAGAGGAGTGCCAGCATGAAAGCTAAGCAATGATCAGCTGTGGACAGGGTCAGAAATAAAAGGAGGCATGCCGACCACCATTTACTGTAGCTAATACACTAATTATCAATAAATATCACATATAACCCCATTTAAAAAAGTCTGAAGTATCCTTTTTTGCTATATTTTACTATATTTGGAGGATCAGTGAATTATTCTGTGGCT
>JAJHUR010095783.1:3171-15894 GCA_027495735.1 Lutjanus campechanus | reverse complement strand
ATGGAGTACCACAGGGTTCAATATTAGGACCAATCTTGTTGTCATGGTTTGACTTTTTGTTGGTCATTTCCTGTTTTATTTTGTAGTCTTGGTTTTCCCTTGTGTGTCTTTGTTGTTTTTACTTCCTGTCTTTGTCTGTTTTCCTGCTCTTTTTTGATCATTGATTTTGTTCACCTGTCATTGTTTGCCCACCTGTGTCTGATTAGTTTCCTGTCTATTTAGTCCCTGTGTCTCTTTGTGTCTGTGTCAGTTCGTGTGTTGATTTGGTGTCGAGTTCCTGAGCCCTGTCGGAGTTTTTCCCAGTGATTTTGACTGTTTTAGTTTTTCATTCTGGACTCCCTCTTCGTTCATGTAAGCTTGTGTTTCTTTTATGTTTTGTTTTTGCATTAAATCACCTGTTGAACTGCGTTTCCAGTCTGCATTTTGGGTCCACCTTTTGTTTTGTCCTAGTTTACTTGACACCCTTCGTGACAGTAACACTAATACAGGCAAAATCCAAAAATCCAAAAGGGAATAAATCCAAAAACACTTCTTCTGTTTTTATTGTGTAAAGCACTTTTAGCATTGGCTAAGTGCTCTACAATTTAACGCACACGTGTCATTTTATCTCTCTTCAATGCTAGCAGTTGATTCAGTTAAAAAAATCAGTGGATTTGCAGACGAGGCTGTTCAGTGTCGGCACCCACACGGTGACAAGGTGCTGCTTTATGTGGCTTGTATATTATTATAACCCTACATAATGTAGAGATTAGCACAGAGGTGGATGACTGAAGGCGGGATGAAGTGGCAGTGCATTTAATTCACTTCACTGCCTGTGTCTTCCTGTTTCACTGCTGTTGGATCACTAATATTGTTTCATCAAGCTAAGAAAACAGTAATTAAAACAAATTATTCCTGTACTTGAAAAGACCAAACACCTCACTAGGGTGTAAAAAAAAAAAAAAAAAAGGCAAATATTTTGTCAAATTTAAGAATTTATGGGATTTGGGGTTAAGACAAACTTCAGTTTTAATAATAAAGTGCAGTACCAGTGTTTAACTTTTGTAAAGGAAAAGTGATTGATATTGATATTGGTCACTGTCAAAAATCTCTATTGCAGGCAGTCTCTCAGAACTGCTAGCTAAGAGCCCAGTCAGGTACACTGCAGTGCCTTTTTTGTTGAAGCTGTTTCATTTTCTATCAAAAACCATGAACCGTATGCAACCAGTTAACAATTATTACAGTTTATAGGCCTGCTGTTTCTCTAAAAATCATGATAACTACAGCTGGTAAAACCATATAGCTGTGGGTTTCCAGCAGCCGCTACCACTAATTTGTCCTCCATGACCGTCTTTTACAAGAAGCTGGAAACTTGGTTGTCACCAACTCTCCCAATTAATCTGATTGCACAAATACACAAATGATGTCGGCTGCTTTTCAGCTCTGAGTTGAAGTTTTGCAACTTAAGGTGTTCAGACACTCCTGCAAAAACATGAGGTGCCCAGGACGCATTAGCAGTTTGCAACAACACCAAAAGCCTGGTAAGCATAGCAAGGATATGAATGAGCAGTAGGGGAGGAGCAAATTTACTACAAACACCATAACAAAGATCATAACATTAAACCACTCTTAGTCTCATTTGCATGTTCTCAATCTTTCATGCTCCATATGTCGGGGTGGATGGGGTGGAGGGTGAGCATGATGTCATCTCCCCAGTGTTGGGCTAGAGTATCCCAGGGTATACATCAGTTTTTTAAACAGTTTTGGGGGAGATTAAGCAAACAAAAATGTTGGATTTTCTGGAGAAAAAGAAAAATAACTTTTTTTTTGCAATAACCATAATAAAATGGGACCAGGGCCAATGAGCTGTGCAATAAAGTAACAGTATGTGTAATTTACTTATTCAAGAAAGTTTCATTTTAATATGCTGAAGTTATATAAAATCCAACCTTCTAATTTTAACATTGATATGAGAAGAGACTCAATAAGAAGTTATACTTTCTAGGGCATTTATAGGCACAAAGATTTGGAGATGTCATAATCTCGGAATATTTTACAAACCTGACCACAGATGAACAGAATATCTTTTTAAATTCAATAATCAGTGAAGTGGCCTTCTGGGTGTCTCAGAATTGTAAAATTGGTAAGGCCCTTACAATAATTGCATGGTGTCTTGAGTAGAGGGTAGATGTCTCCCCTAAGAGTTGAAACGATTAATTATGTCCTTTCCTCTTCCCTCCTCCTCGTTTGACCTGATGCTTTTTAGGTTTTATGTAAAGCACTTTGAATTGTCTTGTTGTTGAAAAGTGCTCTACAAATAAACCTGCCTCCTCATCTGTTCTCCTCTTCTTTAGTGTCCTCTTTCTTCTTCTTTCTCTGACCCTCCATCCTTGCCTCACGGGTCCCATCTTTGTTCTTATTCTGTCTCCGCCAACTTCACCTGTCTCCTCCCATCTTTCTCCCTGTAACGCCCTCATGTTTATTATTTCTCCAACTCTGCTCCATCCCCCTCCACCCCTGCCTGTCAGGGTGATTAGCCTCGTCTGTCCCGTTGCCTGGTAACCCGACTAATGACAGTGGCTAATTGCAAACTGCAGGTCCAGCTGTCCACAAGGAAAAGAGAAGAAAGTGGTTTTCAGGAGAAGTACATTAGTCAGGTATTTATTTTAGTTTTTGATGTGAAGTATATTGAACTTTGCTGGCTTTAGCTGGCAATCTGAACCACAGATTCAATTGGCTGGAAATATTTATATTCACTTCAAGTCCACTGTTGATGATGTCTGGCAGAAAAGTTAAAGCCAACAAAAGAACAGATCTGCCATCCTTGCGTCTGACCCAGAGACAGACAAATAAAATGCTTCCTTTTAGCTTTGAAAACATGACCAGTATACAGATAATACCATTCTACCTCTAATTCACTGCAGCAGGGTGGAGAAATGGGTCCTTCAGAGATAAATGAGTTATCTGCAAATCACTCTGTGTCTGGCCTTGGTCTGTTCTCTATTGCTTCCTGCTGCCTCAAGTTTGACAGTTCTTAGGACAGATAAAACTGACGTATCTCTCTCCTACATTATTTATATCAGTTTATAACAGTCTGCTGTGTATCTGTCTGCTGTGTATCTGTATATGTCTGTATCAAAAAAACAAAACATTTAGTTAAATCTCACATTATTGATCTTTGATAGTGTTGTATACTGTCCAATGTCCCCACTGGCCAGTTCAAAGACCAACTAATGGAGATTCTGAGCACAGACAGTTTGTAATATGGTCAATGCGTCCATATTCACTCATGTAAAAGCAGTGTAATCAGTGATTTGCCAGGTGGCATTAAGAAAAGAAAAAAAGTGGGGTTGTACCAGGTAGTGAGGGCTTCCATATTTATATCGCTAATTGGAGGAACCGATGTTGCTTCAGGCTCATGGAGTGACGCAGATGCACACCTCATTCCACACTGGTGTGCAGAGAACACGAGATTACAGATAGGCCTAATGCGGGTTTCTGCATGTAATGTCGAATTTGAATGCATGCTACTTTTTTGTTTTCATGTATTTCAGACCTGCTTCCCTACTTGGTTGAAGGCGGTAGGTAGGTGGTAGGAAACAGGAAGAAACATGCAAGAATTCAGCAAGATGAAGGGAGGTGGAGTTTGTGCACAGAGTACCATCCATGTAAAAACACAAACTCAGTCAAAGTTAAGTGACAGGGTTTATTAGATGTGGAACTTTTTATTTGAAGGTGTCTGATATATTATCATCACCATCTTGTTGCTGCTGTTTACATTCAACCTAATGCAAATTTAAAAAAAAAAATGCACTACAGTATTATTTCCTGGGTGTATATGCATATATGTAAATAACTGCATATATGGTTGTTTTTAACTTTGATTTGTATTTTGTGTGCAGCATGAAGGAGCAACAATTCTTTCTTCCTTGTTCAACTGTGTTGTGCAATGATAATAAACAACCTTGATTCCTTGAAATTAGATCAACATTGCAGTTATTTTAAAGTTTAATTTAATAGTTTTTAACATTTAATCTGTGTTTTTAAGATTAATATTTGTTTACCCGCAGGGCATCAGTAGTCCATGATGCTGCTCTTGCTGTGGAGCTTGAGCGGGTTTCTGTACATTGTTCCCTGGCAAGTACGGATGCACCAATTGACCAGCCACAGACTGGAACTGGCCGGTTTTCTGCTTGAGCAGCCCTGACCGGTGACCGGCCGGTGAGCGCCATATATCTGATTCTGTACCGCTCACATTCACACACATGCTCTGCATGATGGTCATGTCACACGCACTGCAGCAAACTGTTGTGTTAACTCACTTTCACGTATAGATTTACTGATTGCAATGAACACTGGTGTGTAGTGAAACTGCCGATAGCAGGGAACTTAAATTAGGTGAAAATGGGAGGATATTTGAATTTATTAAAGGATAACCCCTTGAGATGTAGCATCTCATTTTCGAGGGGGTCCTATAAACACAAATACAGAAAAAAAGAAAGGCATACAAACAAAACAGGCTTACATAACAAACATACACAGCAAATACACACAATACACAAAGTCCTGCTCATCCTCTCCCCAACCCACCCATATATATATGTATATATATGATTTGTAAAGCTGAACTTCTGTAATAAAAACACTCTCCTACTTTCCTCCTTGATTGCCATTACTTATGTAAGTGACTTGCTCTGGGTGTAACAGTGATGTTAAGATGAATGCGTCATTACGAAGAAAAGATCACTGTACAAAGGAAGGCAGAAATGAAAGAAAGCGTCTGTGTAAACTGCAGTGCATAGAAATATGTGTGCAATCAGATGGCAGCATCACAAAAGTTACCTGACCTTTTGTTTTGCTCTAATTCATGTGACATTTGTCCTTGACATTATTATCAGGCTGCATTCAAGTTTTTTCATAATGACTGAAGAAATATGCCAGTTTGAGAGAATGTGTCCAGCTGTGTCGGTATTACTCACACGTTTCTCTCCATTTCTTAAACCTGCTTGCAAAGCTTTGATTGCTTTGGGGGGGAAAGGAATTTATTTTTTCTCCTTCTAAATTTATATTTTATTCCAGCCTTCCTTTGTGAAACAAGACACAAGTGAAGGTTGTCTTCTTTCTTTTTTTTTATTGAATATATAACAAAGGTGCACTTTTCCTATTTCTTTTTGTAATACATAGTTACAATGAAATTATGAATGGCTTCTTTCTGAGTATAATGACAATAAAGATCTTCCCGATTCTGCTTCAACACACACACAAAACATTAGTAACCCTGGAGAAAACTATAAAAGAATATGGTTTCTAGCTATAGCTCAACATGCCCTCCAGCCGTGTCATAATAACAGTCAACTTTCTGGTAGAAACAAGAATTTTCAGAGAAGCAGCTGCAGGAAGAACTGAGGTGGAATTAACATTACTTGGTCGTGAGCAGTTGAGTCACACTAGCACTGTGCGAGTGTTTTTCCACTGCACTGTACAGCAAGCAAAGGTTGTTTACCTTGATGACATGTTGGAGGTGTGTTGGCGACAGACAACAGTTAGAGCCTGTCGCCTCTTTTCAGCCCGTTCTCTCTGGAATCGTCAAATAATGACATGACGCAGGGTACCCTTTATGTCTCAAAATGTTTCCTGTGGGCTAATGGCGGCCCTCAGAATCATTTTGTGTAGCTCCTGGTCATTACATGAAATGCATGCATTATATTTCAAGCATTTCATCTCAGTACTTTCACATTCAATAACCTAAATACTGCACACTCGTCTACTGCATCAAACTGCGCCTCCCTAAATGCATCTGTCAGGTTGGGAATTACAGCTTGTAGAAAATTACTGGTTGCCATCCGAGTTGTTGTTACATCCTGTCATAGTGCCTTATTTCGGCCGTGAAATGTGCAACTGAGATGGAAAACCAACCACTCATTCTGAATTGATGTGGTGTTGGAATAATAGGAAAGATGAGGCTGGAAAAATCCACATGAACGGCCCCTAAAGTTGGACCAACTTGGAAAGTCTGAGAAAAGTTTCTCACAGGAGTTGCAGAGTTGTTTTTGTCGACATCGTATGTACATAAACATGGCGGACAAAAGTTCAGTTGATAACTTTTTATTAATTAATTGAACAGATCAATTTTCTTTTTACATTTACATGCATCAGGTGACTTTGATCTTGCAACTTGCTTACATCATGTGACAGGCATGACTAACTAACTAGTATGCATCTCAACCCAAAAAATTAGCTTTTCCTAAACCCAACCCAGTATTTTGGTACCTAATCCGACCAAAACCGTGGAGCCACATTAGTCTTTTCCAGCCTTGGTTCGGCCCTGCAGTAAAGTGCATATAGCTCTTTTCTAGCAGACAAATTGCTTTAATGTGCCTCTCATTCACATGTCAGCCATGCAATTTGAATCCAATCCTTTTTCACAGCACACATTTTGACCTCTCATGAAAAATCACAGGTATTACTAATAACACTGAAAAAGGCCTCTTGCCATTCAGATGTCCACGTATGACATGACTGAGTGGCAGTGAGCCAGAACGCAGCTAAATGTAATTTGGCAAATCATCAATTCTATTATTTACACCTGTAATTCTCCTACTGTGACATGTCATAAATGCCTGCGGTGAAAAGGTCCTATTAGGATGGCGCCTGAATGGAAAGCAGGCATAAGAATTCACCTTTATTAACAATGTTTTGCACTGAAGACAAGCTCCTGGGTAACACGGTGGCCAGCCAGCCTAATCAGTCTCATGTACCATGAAAACCTAAGTTTGGATTGAATCCACCTGAGGGGGGAGGGATGTTGTTGCATGGCAGCCCTTCAGCTGGAGCCTGCAATTTAATGAGCTTTGTATTTCACTTTGTGGGATTCACAGTAATTGCTGGACTCTAATTTATTCTATTTGTCCCAGCAGCAGAAAAAAGGAGCCTAAAATTGGATAGACTGTACAGTGATAGTCCTGCGCCAATTAATCCTCATCAGGGCTTTTAGATAAATGGACAAATCCCAGACTTCAAATTCCCTGTCTGACATCAGTCAGTTTCTGCTCTGGTCTCCTCTGTGGCACCTGTTTTCTTCTTTCGATTTTTCTAAGTGAGTGGGTCACAAACGCAAACGCACATGTTTTCTCTCCAGTGAGCCAAGAGAGGGAAAGAAAGAGGAGCCTCTTTCTCTCCTCATAATTACCGTCGCAAACATCATCATCATCTTTCTCAGCATCCTTTTATCTTTGAATGAGGCGACCAGGAGACAGAAGATAAATACAGAAACTCAACAGAGACGACGTGAAAATAAATGGAAGGATGAACACAAGAGGACAGGAGCGAGAGAGGGAAGGAGGTGAGCGGGACGAGAACAGGAGGGAAGGACAAAAGAGAAGGTGGTGGTGTTGGTGAAGGGTGGCAGTTAAAGCATGACTGTGACTGACTCTAACAAGTGGTTCTTTCTACCCACACACAGATAATGAGAGTATGTGTTTTTAATGTTGGTTTTAAAGTTTTATAACAGGCAATTCTTTCTTTTATTGTTATTTTATTGCTGTCTGGTTCACAGTAACTTGCCATACTCACATGTATTTGTGCACCTGTATTCCTGCAAAATGAGAAATCTTTGCTGACATTTTGTGCTCAATTTGTAATTAATAATTACCTTGTAGTTGCAAAACCTCTTATTCTGTTTAATGACATTTGAGCTGTGCCAAAATATGGCAGTAAAAACCATGAAAACTAAATATTATCATTGTTTGCTTGCTGAGAGTATTTTTAAATTGAATTTGAATTCTGTTTTGAGTTTATTTCATAGGTACAGTATAGATATTCTGTTTTAACTCATTTTGGTTTCATATTTAAAATCCAAATGAATGAACTATGACTTTTCAGTCCACTGGGTAGAAAGACAGATTTGTATATGGCTGTTACAGCAGGTCTGGGCCATTTGTGAGTTTGGTTCATACCAAAGAGAAAAACAAATTTTGATAGAATTTGGTGGCACAGTGCACACACTGCACTTTCAGCCCACAGCAAGAAGTTTGTGGGTTTCACTCCCGTTTCGGACATGGTCTTTCTGTTTGCAGTAAGCATTTTCTCCTCATGGCTGCATGAGTTTCCTCCAGGTGGTCCACTTTCTCTCACCATCAAAAACATATATATGAGATCAATTCTCCAATCAGTACCACTGAGTTGGTCCCTGGGCACTGTACAGCAGCTGCTCACTGCTCCTAGAATGGGAGAGAGACTGAATCTCTCTGTCAAATTATACTCTGTATGATCACAATAATGTTGATCTTTCCCTTTAAATTTAATTGAATCAGTCATATGTGCCACTTAAGAACAAATCAAGGTTAGATAATAACTGTGATTAGAGCAACTGACTGTTTTTAAGAAGATATAGAAAAGATCAGGAAAATAACAGTTTATTAAGGTTAGGCATAAATTGTGTTTCCAGTGAAAAGAAAAAAAAGTACTAGGAAGTTGGATACAGCGCACATCTACCAAACACCCCGACCTCCACCCCCGACTTTGACCCAACTACATAATGAATAAGCTATACTACTTGCAGCATGGAAACCGAACACTGGCATTTGAAATAAATTATGTGCTGCAGAAGGATCACAGGCTGAGATATCAGAGCAGATTTCTGAACCAAAGCAGTTTGGTGGCAAAACCCAGCCAGTTTGTTTGGTTGCCTAAACCTCACCAAACTGCGACTGTTTCCCAGTGTTAACCATGACAAAGGTCACCGTGATGACAAAGGTCACTTGATGACGGTCACCAGACAAAAGTCTTAAATGACATGCAAAAAGTTGGGTTGTCATGACGTGCTAACCTGACACGCCAAATGGTTTGTTACACAGAAGTCGTCCTTAGAAACTGTTTGGAAGAGGGTAGGCAGTACGTGGCATGTGATTGGACGAACCATGTCTATCATGCCTAACACAGGCATACTTTTACCAATCAGATCAACAGTTCCAATGGACGCTTCTTGTTGTCATCACACCCAAAACCACGTCCATAGCTGCCAGTAGTCCCTCCTAGGATGCTGATTGGCTGCAGCACTTTTGGTGCAGATGCAAACAGACAATTTGAAGCCTGGCAAGATGGATTCTTGCATGATATTGTGATTTTGCGAATCCAGCTGCCTTGCAAAGTCTATGACATGCAAAATGTCCTTCTGATATGCCATCTCACGAGATCCCATTGTAGTGATCTGCTAACTGTTCCTAGAGAGCAAACTAAACATGGAGAAACAGCATTTAACCACTTTGCCCCAGAGAGGTGGAGCAAGTTTCCAGAGGATATCAGGTTTCTGAATTTAAAGGTAGTCAGCAAGTCTAAGTGTTGCTCATTAACCACATCTTCCCCTCCTATCCCGTATTCATGTCACTGTTCTTGACTTTTCAACTTCTTTTACAAAGGTTTCCATTCTTTTACTTTACATGTTTTTCCACTATTTTTCTTTTTCAATATTTTAATCTAAGCAATTTGAATTGCCTTGTGAATGAAATGGGCTGGATCCCTTTTAGAGGCATTTTGAAATGTGCATGTGCTAGTTTCAAGGAGAGACCCAGTTGGCCATACTTGGAACCAATATTTC
Organism: Lutjanus campechanus; assembly: GCA_027495735.1. Lineage (NCBI taxonomy): Eukaryota > Metazoa > Chordata > Actinopteri > Lutjaniformes > Lutjanidae > Lutjanus > Lutjanus campechanus. Next base: position 6,320 of record JAJHUR010095783.1, on the reverse strand, counting down.
TCGAAAAAGAACCTGGAGACGAATCAAGCATCTATTTGGACGGACACAAACTACTTTAGGTCCAGGAATGCCACTCACCGTGACTGCAGTGACACAGAGCAGCCATATGGAGACCATTAACTGGCTGCAGAGAATCCATGCTATGTATTAGAATGGCATGGTTTTACATCATGACAGCTTGCAAACAGGCTGCACGCGCCTTTGGGCAAACTATAATTGCATTACACTGGTTTTATTTCCTTGTCCCCTCTTGAGAAGCTCTATGTAATTCTGGTTTTTGGATAGCACTTTAAAACTGGAAAATTCATATTGTCATCATTTTTGTTTGTCACTTTGATAGAAAAAGTGAATGACATCATAGAATTTTGTTATATTTCCAATAATTGGTTATGTCCTATTTACCACTTCCCTGTGGCTGTCAAGAATGAATTCATTGACTTGAATAGACGCTTGCTGCCTGCTGGAAACAAGCATAACAACACACACTAACACACGCCCATCGCACTTTGCTTACTTACTGTCTCTTTTTCACTTTCTCTTTTTCATGCTTTTAGGCACTCCGGCTTCATTAATTCTGTCTCTCGTTCATTACCTTCATCACCATCCTCTAACCAACCTTTCTAATGCATTACAAGCACTCAATAACACCGACTCCATTTACTTAACTGTTGTTTCTCTAGATGCTTTTCGCTGTCGGTTTCTGTCGAGCAATCTTGTTATGGTGCATTAATGCTAATTACCCCTTAATTGGAGCTTTGATCTTGTTTAAGCATTTTAGCGTGCCCTTGTTATGTGTCAACAGGCGATCTGTTCTGTTGATTGCAAAAACAAACTTGATGAAGGGGATAGTGTCTGTCCTAATGATGAGAATCCTGCATAAATTCTCAACCACCATTAAAAGTTGTTAAATGTAAAAGTTGTACTTGTGGAAGAAAATGACCATATTTCATTGAATAAAAGCCAGTAGTCAGTGAAAGGCTGTGGTTTTCCATCTGTATCTGTGGGTCCCAGATACAAGCCAGGGAAATAACAAGGGTATGTACTGTATGACAGATGTTCATGCCAATGAAGCAGAATGTACATTGTACTATTTTCATAACTTTGTTGCTGAAGTACTGTTTGGAAAGAGTGCAAGTCACTGAGTTTTCTACTAGTTCCTGCACATATTTCACAAAAAGGCCTTGGCAAGAAATGAGGGGATTCGGTCCACTGAAACGCTCAAGAGATTTCAATTTGCAATGGAAACGGGAGGTGTTGAGTTTATATTAACAGCCTAATGCAGAAACAAAAATTTAACAGGGCAAATGGGAGCAGATCAGAAAACAGGGAGGCTCCACACTATATAAAATATAATCTAATATAGGGCTACTTATCATACAGAGGGGAATTAGAGATAAAGGTCTCTTTCCTGCTTCAAATTAAGGCCTGGCACTGTCTGTAATTGGTATAAATAAATACCCTCGCCACAGCTGAGGAATTACGGGATATAAAATTGCTGAATCACTGTTAAATCTGTAATTTGTTGAAAAACTTCAACAAATGTAGACTGTTCAGACGGCCATTAGCTCACTTACTTGAGATATGCTTGCTGGAAACTGGTCCTGACTGGATTGTTGCTTGGAAAAACAATATAGCTACGAGGAGCCATAAACACTCCTCTTTATGACCTTGTTCTCGTGGCAGCTTGATTGGTAAGCGCTATGCAGCCTCTGATGTGAGTCTTTTTCATGGTATTGTATCATTACTGTAATAAATACATTAATTTAAGACAACAGAGACTGTTTCTTTATTCATCAGTCTTGATTCTTGGGTCATTTTGAGTCCAAGACAATAAGTGTCTTTCCATTTCCATAACTGCGTTGCGGTATCCTGGATGCAGATAATTACATAACACTGCTGATGGCCATCTGTTGCTATTAAGTTTGGAGCTATATGCTTACTGCACTATATTTTTTCCATGTTCAAAAGGTGGTACCCAGCCAACATGTACATGTGGGCCCCATATGGGTTGTAAAGGGGCAACATGGGTACCAAGTGGGTATGGGCTCGAACTGGGCAAATTGTCTGGGCCCCACATGGTTTCAGTAACATGGGTCCTATATAGGAAGCCTATATGGTCAGCCCATATGGGTCCCATAGGGGATATGAGTCGGCTAAGTGGACATGGGATAGAAGTAGGCAGGTTATATGGTTCCCATATGGGTCACTTAACATGAGCCCCACATGGAAAGCCCATGTGGGCCAACTCAAAAGGTCCCATAAGGGATATAAGTGGGCAGAGTGGGCATGGGATGGAATTGGGTATAGTTTCTTGGGCCCCATATGGTTCCTTCAACTTTGGCCCATATGGGAAGCCTTTGTGGGATAACCATGTGGGCCCTGCAAGTGATGGGAGTGGGCTAAGTGGGCACTGGCTGGAGTTAGACAGGTTGTGTGGGCCCAATGTGGTTTTTGTAACATGAGGCCCAGATGGTTAGCCCATGTGGGCCTACTCTATGGGCCCCATAAGGGATATAATGGGGCAAAGTAAACATGGGCTGGAACTTGATAACACCATCTGGGACCCATGTTGCTTCAGTAACATGGGTCCAACATGGTATGCCCATGTGGGTCTACTCTATGGGCCCCATAAGGTATGTAAGTGGGCAAAGTAAGCATGGGATGGAACTTGGTAATACTATACGAGGCCCATGTTGTGTCCGTAACATGGGTTCGACATGGAAAGCCCATGTGGGCCTACTCTATGGGTCCCATAAGTGATGTAAGTGGGCAAAGTAAGCATGGGATGGAACTTGGTAATACTATACGAGGCCCATGTTGTGTCCGTAACATGGGTTCGACATGGAAAGCCCATGTGGGCCTACTCTATGGGTCCCATAAGTGATGTAAGTGGGCAAAGTAAGCATGGGATGGAACTTGGTAATACTATACGAGGCCCATGTTGTGTCCGTAACATGGGTTCGACATGGAAAGCCCATGTGGGCCTACTCTATGGGTCCCATAAGTGATGTAAGTGGGCAAAGTAAGCATGGGATGGAACTTGGTAATACTATACGAGGCCCATGTTGTGTCCGTAACATGGGTTCGACATGGAAAGCCCATGTGGGCCTACTCTATGGGTCCCATAAGTGATGTAAGTGGGCAAAGTA
>JAJHUR010095781.1:0-12136 GCA_027495735.1 Lutjanus campechanus | reverse complement strand
TTTTTTTTTTTTTTTTTTTTTTTTTTTTTTTTAACCGACTAAGCACCTCTCTCGTCTCGTCTTTTTCGGGTGGGGGAAAGCGGAGAAGTGGGATTGTTAAAAGTCAAGCACTTTTTAAATGTGGCCGCACACGTATACGTACACGTAGACATGCACACGAATCAAACAAATACTGTCACAGTGACTGAAAACACACTCACACACACGCAGATGGTCAAAGCGGCTGACTACATTAGGAGGAGAGTTCTCCTGAGGTATGTCCAATATGTCCAGCAGTGCTCTCCTCTCCTCCTCCTCTGCTAATGGCTCCCGCACTGACAGATGAGCTTAGAGGCTTTTAAATATTCAGCCTCTGCATATTGACCGGGCTCAGATTGAATTATACAGTCATTTATTCATCACTCATTTCACACGAGAAGGCGTGACGCACTGCCCTCGTACCAATCTGTGAGACATGCATATGCACACACATGGGCCACACACACTTTCACACACACACACACACTCATACTGCGGGTAGAGCAGACAGGAAGGGCAGAGAGGCTGAGGCTCTGCTATCCAGGATGAGTAATCATTGCTAACTGTGCCAGCAGAGAAGCAGCGCGAGGAGAAAGAGGGATGGGAGGAGGCTGGATGGGTAGAAAGGAGTGGAAGAGGGAGAAAGAGCAAGAGAGGATGTCAAGAGTGGCAAAGAGGAGGAGAGAAAAAGAAGCAGAGGAAATGATCGTGAAGGGAGAAAGGGTGAAGGAGGGATCTGGACGGGAACGGAGGGAGCATAAAGACAGAGACACGAGTGGAATGAGGAGACGAAAGTTGTGTGACTCACGTTGTAGAGTCATTCAGGCTGACGGGGGGTCCAGTCTGTCGACTGGCCAGCCAACACCAGTCTGCACTCTGTATTAAAAGGTTGAGTCAACTTACGCAGGAGCCAACAACTCAGAGGGCTGAACTGTTTTCCCCAGACGCCTCTCAGCAGCTTTTACCCACACTAACAAGGCCAGCTCAGTCCTGTCTTTGAGCACACAAAGCCATCAGAGACGTCCAGCTCTGTCTCATTGAGTCAGGATCACGTGTCCTGGCTCGATTGCTTTAAGATTACAAGTCAGTGAGCACCAACTGGGATTTCCGTGGTGATTTCGAGTTGGAAACTGGTTGATATTTGGTCTGAAGGCCTCTTTTTTTGGCCTCTTTTCAACCAGCTAAAGCATCGACGTGGCACGAAACACCAATTTGTTTAATCATTTTTAGAATTTGTTCAGCTGTAGGTTGAAAGAGGGATGATATTGATTGGTTACAGCTTCGACTTCTCCGGGATATGTGCACCGGGAGAAATTTAAATGAACATGAGGATGTGGTGGATGAGTGCGTTCAACACAGGACTTTCATCCAGGCAACGGGGGTTTGAGCCATGTGAGTGGCTTTCAACTGGAAGCCAGAAAAATCAAAGCCAAGTGACGACAGGCTATTATTAGGAAATTGTCGAGGAAGAAAAATGTAACTGCTGCAAATCCTGGGAAAGTATGGTCTAAATGTGAACGCTCAATCAACATCTTCAAATAGAGAGAAAAAAAGTTCGCTTTTGAAGGTTTTCTGAAGGTGTTTTCACCGGTGACCGTAATCATTTTTAAAACGTCTTGTCAATGGAAAAATGCTCGCTGGAAACATTTATAAGACAAGTTGTGTTCACTCACAGAGATGATGTAAATCTGCGTGTTGCTTTCCCGAAGAGTTTAACTTTGGTAAACTTTGACATGCAATTTCACTCCGTTGACCATTTTCAAAACTTCTTGACAGTGCCGACCTTTAAGGGAGATGTGAGGTCCAGAGAGTCCAGAATGCGAGGGGTTTTTGTGTAACTCTGCTTTACCCGAACAAGAAGCAACACCTCTCCCCTTGTTGAATCATTTTTCAGTGAACAAAACCAGCCACAAGCAATGGTAGCCACTGCACAACTAATCTTAATCTTGGTGTTAGATATGCTCTATGACAAAATTTCAAATGTATATATTGATGATTTGGGTTTTTCAAAGCATCAACAATGTTATTCCAAATTGCATCCCAATCTAATTTTGTCCCACCTCAGATATGTCTCTCCCCCAAGCTTTCTTACCTGGTGTGGGCATATATTTCTCTGAGTTTACCTTGTCATATATACGTGAGACACTGTTCGTCCTGGAGCACACTGTATCCAACTTGAAATAGGATGTTCTTGTAAGGCTGATCCCCACAGAACTCTGTAGGCTTTACAGGCTGAGCTTACTCTGAAATAAAATAAAAGAGAATGTTTATCATTATTATATTGGGAGATAAGGTCTTGGAAGTTAAGGATTGTGATTGAGATGGCATCTTGAGGAGCTGAGAATGAACTTGAAGGAAGGAGTCAAATTTCCTTTTGTGGTGGTCTTTGGAGAAAATGCGTTTTGGGCTGCAGAGGATGTTTTGGTTGCAGTACCTCATTTTGCAACTGCAACAAATTGACAGCAAAGCTGAGTGGCTCAGCTGTATCCAGCTCTTTTGAATTTTCTGAAAAACGGTTTCCTGGAAAGCAGGTAAATCTTCAATGACAGGGTATGAAACTAGCCACAAAAAGTTACTCTGTGTCCACCAAATATTCCATGTAGGTGGCCCCCAAGTTTTATAACCCATACTGCGAGCTTTAACTAACAAAAGCTACAGTTCCACAAACATGCTGAGCTCCATTTTAGTTCAACATTCTACAAAAACAGCAAACAGTACTCGTTCCTAGCTACTGATGGGTTTGCTAAACCTACTCAAACTATCTAAATCTATCTAAACGAATCCTTACAGAAGAACCAGACACACAAAAGGCAGACTAGGACAAAACAAAATGAAAATATACAAGTGAATGGACGCAGGAGTTTAAGTGACTAGAATATGACGCATCTAAGGACATAATGTACTGTGGTGTGTGCTGCAAGTTTCCTCAAGTAGCTGAGATGTTCTTCATTGGAAGGAAACACCACATCACAATTTGTGGGAAGTGGACAACACAAATGTCACAAAATGTTAAGAAAGGCTGAGTTAAGTTGCATTCAATTGCCTTTTCTGTATTGTTTTAAAATAACTTTATATTTGGGCCGCCAGAAACATACTTCAACACACCAAATTTTGGGGCTTGGTGGCCTGCAGGGTCAAAAATATACCTGCTGAAACAAAAAAAGTCCAGCCAGTAAGTCATCATAAGTGGTTGTACATTTGCATCTTTCTATCCACCCTATTATCAAATCATTGTGCTTTTATTTCTCTAAAAATCGATCCTTCACACATAGTGAAAATCAATTTTAGAGAAAAAAAAAGCATCTCCCAATCCAACTACCTGTTTCAACACATCACATTCATGAAGCAGTCCTTTGTAGGACCTCATGGACCCTCAGTGTACCTCACTCGTGGCTTCATTTATTCATTCAGTCCCTGATTTATTTCTTCCCTTTATGTTGTAGTTAATCTGCTGGTCAGGAGACAGATCAGCATCTGTAGTTGACACGCTGAACTACTGAACTCTGCAGCCTGCTTTGCATTGATGAAATGTTGTCCTACTTATGCTCTTCATTATTCGTTATTTGCTATTTTTTTGTTATTTCTCCACAATGTAAACATTTAATCAGCAAATTTGAGTAGGAGGAAAATTGATGTTTTCATACAACATGAGCTAATCACTAATCAGATGATTCTGAGCAATCATCTTTGTTATATTTTCAACCATATGGCTTCGTTTTGTAAGGATCCCTCTCCCGTTTATGCCGATATGAACGGGAAGAGATTACTTAACTTTTAATTACATTCAATTCTCTGCATTACAAAGGAATTTTATGCCCGTTTTAATTGAGGTGGATACTGTTCACTGTTGGCTTTGTATACTATCTGTAAGTGCCTTAGTGGCTTTAAAATGGGATGAAATTTCAGATTCTTTAGCATGCCTTTCAGCATAAAATTCATCCACCTGTTTCAAATGTGATCATGTCTTCTCTTTTGACATTATTTCATTTATCTTAACACACTCACAGTTTTTTTTTTTTTACATCAAAGATGGAGCATTAAGACATTTGTGGAAAAAATAGAATGAAAACCGACAGTATGCTGGAGCCGTGTCATTAAAAACGTTCACACCAACATACTTATGATTAAATTCAGTATAGAAGTCAACTTAATTTGATACTTTGATCAAATAAAATGACCGTCCACCGTCAGATGTGGGGACTGGCCTTAAACCACTGAAGCCAAACACAGAGAAAGCACCGCGATCGTGTGGTCATGCTGCTTCATGATTTCCCTTGCTTATCACGGTTTAATTGTGGCGTTGAAAATATATAAAACTTCGCATTGGTATTGAAATCAGACCTGTGATATTACAGCAAGACCAAGGGAAATTAATTCTGAGTTTTTATTCAGGCCACAAGCCTTTGGCCTTCGGGCCTGAAGTAAAAAAAAAAACAAAAAAAAAAAACAATTTAATCAAACTTTTCCACTTTCATTTGGATGTAGGAACCAGCAACCTGTAATTGAAAACAAATTACCTCGTGTGCATGTTTTAGAATATGATTAGCTTAATATTTTGACTGCAGTTACATAGCTGAAATGTTCCAGTTTTCCATTTTAATAATTTTTGGGGGCTTGTTTTAGCTTGATTTTTGCTGGTTTTTACATCTAAATGGAAATGTATTAAAGTGTCATGTAGTTAATTGGGGATTGCGACACATTTAGCACATTTTTAAACACGTTTTAGTTCCCGTGTTTAGTTTTCTTTGACAAAAAAAGACCCAGAAGTATATATATATATATATCAGACTGGCTGTTTGATCCAGCCCCCATTGAGCTGCAGTCTGCTGTGTGCCAGCCCACATTACAGGCTGATGAAGTGCCTGTGCGGTGGTCCCTCCGCTCTAACCTGGACCTGCACCGACCGATCTCCATCCCACTCCCTCCTGCCCCCACTGAGCCGGGTGATAAAAGAGCTGCGTGTCACCGGGCTCCAGAGGAGGGGGGAGAGATTCATTACCTGACCTGTGCTGCCGACTGGGACACCATTGACTCTGACGGCTCTGTAATGCTCCGACACAGAGGAGTAGATAGATGACTGAGTGGAGGAGGAGGAGGGAACGACAGATAAAAGAGGGAAGAAAGGGGTGCGAGAGAGGGGTAGAAAAGTGAAGAAAGTAGGGGGAATGGGATGAAAAGGGGGGGCACATATATGAGAGGAAGACACAGGGACAAAGTGCGGGACAGATACATAAGAAAAGTGAAAACAGGGGGGGCTAATAGAAAGCAAAGGACTAACCAAAGATATGTTTTCATCTAACTGTCAAGCTAATTTTACGCAAACCTTTGAAATGCCACAAAAAATGTGAATTAGGTGCATTTCCATCAAACAGTTTGAAATGGATCAATAGCGTCCTTTAATGTGAGACCAGAAAAATGGAAAGTCTTTCAGTGATTGTTTAGTTGTTGTTGTCCTTCAGCTCGAGATAATGCCGGCAATATTTCATGCTTTCGTCTGAAGATGAAAATAAAGACACGCGCCCGGCACTTTTTGTACTCTACCAACTAATGGACACAAAACCTCAGTAGGACCCTCATTTACGGGAGTCAAAAGGGTTTTAACATTTCTGGGAAGGTGTGATGGGCAAATATTTCCAGAAATACCTTTAAACTTTTGAACTGTTTGTTGCCAGTAATGCCAAGGTTGCGTCATTTATTTGTTGAACAAATGTGTTTTTTATCAATATTTATCACAGAGTTTTCCACTTCAGGGAACTGTTCTTCAAATGCGGCTTATCCGGGCTAACACAGCGTCAGGAACATGAGTAGAGTGATGAAACTCTGATTGGATTAGTAGCTCATTTAAAGCCACCTTAAACAAATTCTAACTATTCAATTAAACTTGTCAAATTATCTCATAAAGCGGATTGAATCTAAGAGATTAAATTTTATGATCAACTTCCAACAAATTAAGTTTATTTTATTTTATATATTTCAGAGTTTAAATGAAAAGCATTTTTTTCTGGCTCCATTTCCTGTTGCTCAAAGTATCCTACTGTGCCCATAATAAAAAGTCATCAGGCGTATCTGGGGATGACTTTATGTAGATGATTCAGACCTGATCCAGCTGACTTTATTTCTGCAGGTTTGGTATTTTAAAAAAACACAACATTTTCAATCTGGATCTAATTCTAACATAGTGTCCATTCTGACTGTTGGCCAGGCTAACTTTGCACTTGCCCCCTTCCTTTGTAGGGTTTTCTTAAATGCGACAGAATAGGGCAATTGCCAATAATTCCCAAAATGACATACAGTATACATATGACCAGTTGAGAGTACTGACACCAACAGGTGTACTGGACCTTAGGTACTTCATGTGACATTAAACACATATGACATTGTAAAACAGTTGCAGTTTGATTAGGTTTAGACACAAAAACTACTTGGTTAGGTTAAGTAAAAGATTGTAATTTGAGTTAAAATGTAACAGCAGTGATGTGACAAAAGTTGGATATGCAATGAAATTAAAGCTATTATGTGTAACATTTCAGTATTAAAATGTCTAAAAACACAAGATATATATTATATATTTTGTTGAGTTGTGTACTTACATCATGCCAAGTGTTTCCAACACGTTCAAACTCAAAGAAATCTGTCATTTATTCAAGGTAACGGTGCATTTCCTACTAACCACTATTGCTATAACTTCCAGGAAAACATCAGACACATCAGAGAGTGAGGAAGGAAGTCAGGAAACAAGACTAAACATAACTTGAATGAAATAATAAAGACAAAAATATTATATATCGTCAGTGGACCTGATTTCGGCCTAAATCATGTCATATAGATTTATATGGTTCTTTAACAATGAAGATAACCGCTGCCATGATCACATGCTACTTTATAGTATCGTACTACGACTTTTGTTATTAGTTTTATGTGACAGAGACCCCTGGTGGAAGAACTTACATATTGTGCGTTTAAGTAACTTGAAACTTTTAATAACTGAACGTTAACTTTTTGTTTTGCATGGGTTTGTCGCTCTTTGAACTGGTCCTGTCATAACTACTACGGCCACTAGAGGTCACCGCCTAACAAGAAACCCTGCAGGCTGTATGGGTCAAGTCAAAGAACAAACTTCCTCAAGCAATACATTGTTTTGCCTGACTCTGCATTTCCTGAATCGCTCCAACAAACGTGACAAGTGCAAAATTAGCCAGTCAGAATGAGAAAATACCAACAATCTTGTTTCAAGGATTTCATAGATCAATCATAGATCAACTCTAAAGGACTGAAAAAAAATCAATGCTTGAGTCAAAATATCAGCAGGTCAAGGTCAAGTTCTCTAGATATGAAGAACAGGGCACAGGCACAGGCTTAAAAACACCTGTTGTGTTAATGATGAAATCTTACTGAACTTTGGTGTTTCTGTCCAGATTCAGAACAGTTCAGAATATTATCACTGAAACAGTTCAACAAACAAAAATGGATGGAGAGTGAGCTGTTGAAAAGATGAGAGTGACAGATAGAGTATTATAGATGGATAGAAACAAATGAAGATGAAGACGCTAGAGGATATTTCTTTACACACTCTGTGGATTACTGGAAGAGGACAAAAAACAGTAGAAAAAGTGGAGAAAAGCTGTGCTGCGTAGACGTCACACTCACCTACACAAACACACGCACACACACACACTCACTAATCTGTCAAAGCAACAAAGGGAGGCAAGCCAGGGCCGCATTTGCATGACAAACTGGCCCCGCTAGGTTGATTGAAGAGAAAACAATTTTAGGAGACAGGCTGACTGTGTGGTGCGGTGCCTGCCACCTCTGGGTGGGCCTCAGGACCCATAATCGGAGTGTGTGTGCGTGTAGGTGGCTGGTTGATTTGTTTGTGAGTGTGTGTGAGGCTGTGTGAGGCATGAAGTGGTAGTTAGGGGATATGGGATTTAGTTAGATGGCAGAAAAACAGAGAAACAGAATTCATCAGGTTATTGTGCCTTGCTGCAGCTGCGTGTGTGTGTGTGTGTGTACGAATGTGTGCCTGTAGAAAGAGCAGGGGTTTTGTGTGTGTGCATGTCGGTGCCTGTGCGTAATGTCTGGGTACGTAGGAGTGTGTGATTGTGAAAGACAGCATATATACATAGTCTGCTGGGCTGTGTACACAAGTGAAAAAAAACAAGTGTGTGTGTGTGTGTGAGCGTGTATTACTCATGTTATAGAGAAGGTTTAAGAGATGACAGGCACAGGTGGGAGCAGCAGGAGAATCACTTCTTCTTCCAAAAGTTCTCCAGACTTCCACGGTCTCACCCCCGGCTTTTAAGTCTGTTAAAATGAACGCTGATGATATAAAAACACGAGAATAAAATGATCACATAAGATGGTTTAAAGTAAGAGGTGCTTCTTTTGGAGGAAAAATATTTATACATGGAATTAATTCATATCTGGCATATCCATGTATACATATATCTATACACTGAGGGCAAATGGAGTGCTTGAGTATAGTGCTTAAAGGGATAGTTCATCCAAAAATGAAAATTCAGTCCTTATCTGCTCACCATCATGCTGAGTTTCACAAGAAAACAGCATTGCAGAATCTCCCAAACAATATAGAAAAATAACACAAAATGCCTCCATACTGCCCGTCCAAGTCCTCTAAAGCTCCAACATGCTAAGTTGACTCAAAATATGTCATTTACACCATGTTTTTAGCCTGAATCTTCACTGTAGATCCTTAGCTTGGAGCCACGTTCACGTGCACATGCACACCATCTGAACTGGGTGTGTGTATTGTGACGGTGTGCAAACGACAGGTCAGGGCTTTAAGAGACTTGGATTACACCAGACGAGTTGTATGGAGGCATTTTATGTATTTTCTTCCGGTTGTTTTTCACATTTGAAAACTGGTCACCATTCACTCACATTGTCCGGGAGATTCTGCAACTCTGTTTTCCTCTGAAACTCCAGCAGTGTTTTGTGGACGAACAAAATAAACTCGACCCTCAATCAGCATGAGGGTGCGTAGATAATGACTGAATTTTCATTTTCGGGTGAACTAACCCTTTAACATCTTGAAAACCACATAACACACATGTAAAAACTTACTTAACTTCCTAAATGCTATAAAAAGATAAATAAGTGCTAGGTTAGTAAGATAAAATAAAATAAGTGTATTTATATGTATATATCTCTATATATGCCTAAGAGGCCAATTAATTCACTATATGAAATATAATAAATATAAAACGAATAAACTGATATATTGTCGGTGTATAAATAAGAGACACCCCTTAAATTAGGGTTAGGGTAAGTCTCTAGGAAATGAATGTAAGTCGATGTAATGTCCTCTCAAGTGATGGAAACATGCTTCTGTGTGTGTGTGTGTGTGTGTGTGCGTGTGTGTGTGTGTGTGTGTGTGTGTGTGTTTGTGTGTGTGAATCTCTGTTCTACCTTAATCCCCAGATTGCCAGAGCTGAGGATTCAGACATACGCTGGCCTTGTTGCTACTGTCAGCCTAATCTAATCCTATCATCACTCTAAAACCTTGTCTGGGTGAAAACACACACACACACACACACACACACACACACACACACACACACACACACACGCACTTTCTCTCTGTCTTGTTCCCTTGATTTTTTTGCATTCATATACAGTAGATGCCCAGACACTCACCCACAGATTCTCACACACACACACTCACACGCTCACACACACTTGCTCCCTGGCATTCTCTGGCTCACACGAGCAGACGAACAGTCGCACAGATGCCTGACACGGCTCGCAGTAGCTCTCTGTACACACGGGGCTTTGGAGTGTGACAGATGTAGGTTGACTGCGATTTCTCCGACTTGCTGTAAAGTGTGTAGGAGCTTACGGTGTCTGTGTCACCCACAGTGTGTGTGTGGGTGACGTCAGTCCTTACCCAGACATTTGCGGCTGCATTGCAGAGCCCGAGTCAAAGCATCAAGTGTCTCCTACTTGGAATTCCAGAGCTGTCCCAGTCTATGCTGAGTTGCCTGACTTGCATCGCTGCATGGGGCTGAAAATAGAACCAAGTCCTTTTTTTTTTTTTGTTAAATGTGGCATTATAGGCCTTCAAGGGTTACAAATGTTGGAAATGAAAATGTAGAAAATCTACCCAAACCTGATCTGCATAATTGGATTTCCGGAAGAAAGAGACCTGGTCTAAAAAGGGACCCAAGCACAGACAATCCCTGTCTAAACAGAGCCAAAAAATAATTCAACTCGATCAAAAAATACAGTTGAAATGAATAGAGAGCTGATGTAGCATTGTCGTAAAACCACGTTTTTGATTTTGTTACATTTTTAGATGAGGTTCTGGCTTGTGAATGAATCTGACACTGTAAAAAATCATTTGTTTTAACTTTAAAATGTTACTCTCTGGCTGCATTAAGACTTTAAGTTGACTGAATTTGAAAAGACGAGTTGAGGTCATTTTTATAATGGTTCAAACTTTCCTTGTCAAATAAAATTGATATTAATTCAGTTGTACTTGAGAAACAATGTTCAATAAGCAAGAGGTATCAAGTTGAACCAAAAAGTCTTGAGTGACACTGGGATTTCTGCTAATATGCTGATCATATTTCTTTAGAAACTTAATTTAATGAGTTGATTGAACTCGGTAGAGTACATTCATTCACCTCATTATTTCAAGTCAAAAGACTTAAAGACTTAAAGTTTTGAACTCGTGTTTAAAAGTTCGAGTGTTCTGAAAATTAAAACTAGAAATCTTCAAAGTTTAACTTGAATAAATAAAACTTGAATATTTATGTTCATGTTAAGTTTATGAGAAAAGTTTGGTCGCTTCCACTAAGTTCCTGTATGATTTTTTACAGTGTAGTGCCAGATAAGAGACAACTAGAAGTGTAATGGTACACAAAATTCACAGTGCGGGACATTTTCAGTCAAGAATGGCTCACTGGCTATAACTCTGACTGTAATACTTAGGCACTCACATACAGGCATATTTTCAGCGCTCAAGAACTTTGACCACATGCTTAAATCCTGTATGGTCGTATATTCACAGCTATAAACATTCCTATTGAGTTATTGCTTTGGTCTGACAGTTGAACAGTGACAAAGTTTGACACTAATCTTTGTCAATTTTCGCTGTAACTAGCTGTGCTGCCATACTGCAGATCTAAATGTCACGTTTGTGTTTGCCATTCAAATGGCGTTCACACCACATGAGTTTGGCTAACCGGACTAACCTGGCTAAGCAGACTAGCATGTTACAGCTAATCAGCAACAGCTGATACACTGCCAAAACTTTCAGGGTAAAACTCACACTCTAGAATTTGTGTTCCGAGTGTGCAAGTAGTAAATATCTAGCGAATGGACTACTTTAACAGCAATTGGACAATGGTTGATTAACTGGCCGTTAAGAAATTGATCAATGAAGTAAAATTCAATCAATCTACTACCAAATAAAGATCTCAAATAGAGCACAGATTACTGGTATTTTTATGAGCGTGCTTCGCATGTTATCTGATATTAACATATAATATATAGGCCTGTTTTTGTATGTTTCATAGGTTATGTAATGCTGTTGAGAATATGCTGTTTCTATGGAAATAAAGCTTTGATTGATGGGGGAAAAAATGCATTTGGTATTGTTTGGTAAAAGCTAAATTTTCTCTGTTTTTAAATAACAACTGGCCAATTAATTGATCATTAATGTTACCAATGATCGATTAAGGAAAGTGCTCAAAATTTGCAACCCAAGTCCCAGGGCGAGCTGAACTGAAGAAGTTGCATATTGATGTCCTGTACCAAGTGGTAATGTACCGATACAACCCAGAGTGCTGTTTTTTAATTGTGGAATAGCCATTTTATTAAGTGCCTTAAATAGTCTTCCGTGTAGCTGGGTGACACTGCAGACACCTGTTTGCAAGATTAGGTCTGTTAGGATGAACTGAGATTGTCTGACATTGTGGCTTCACACCAGCTTCCAGTTCAGCTGCAAGTGGTAAACCCCTGTGACCTGACTTCCACTCCATATGAGTGTGTGTGTGTGTGTGTGTGTGTGTGTGTGTGTGTGTGTGTGTGTGTGTGTGTGTGTGTGTGTTGTGTGTGTGGGTGTGTGTTTGTGTGTGTGTGTGTGTGTGTGTGT
>JAJHUR010095780.1:0-11482 GCA_027495735.1 Lutjanus campechanus | reverse complement strand
GGGCTGTAAGCAACAAACAATTATTTTCATTATTGATTCATATTCATTCATTTTCTAGATTAATTTGCTCTATAAAATAATGTGTAAATAAAAGCCTTTTCTAAAACCCCATGATGAGGCCTTCAGATTGTTTGTTGTTGTTTTGCCCAAAACACAAAATGCTCACAATTAAGGTGATGAAATATACCATTTGTTTAGGCAGATGCTATTAGATGCTATTGGCTGGAATAGCCAATGTGGCTATTTACACTATATCCTAGCATAGCAGAGACAAGCATCCAGGTGTCTGTAGCAAACAGCATTTGCACATAGGGTATAAATAGCCAATGTGACTATTTATACCTGCATAGCAGAGACAAACCATGATCTCTGCCTCAACTTAACCAAGTAGTTTTGTTTCCTAAACAGGTGCCACCATAATTTCTTTACACAACTGTCCTACAGGAAAGTTTTTCACTTAACCCACTGATCCACCACAGCCTTTTATCTACAGTGAATTTGTCGCTCTTTGTAGCTAAAATAAAGAGTGGCCGGATCAATTCACTGAACACTGGGTGAACTTTTACAGATAGGATGATGTTTATGACACACCCAGGTGACACCTGAGTGTGGGGAAGGAGTGATAAGCAACAATATTCTTTTTGTAACGGGAAGCAACACTGTCTATGTAAAATGTGGGTACCTAGATATAAGGCTACAAATAATTAAATAAATATTCATTTTTTAAAAACACAACCATTGCCTGGTATTGAATCCTTGCTTTTGAGTGCTGTTTTAACACTGAATATTTTTAGATCAGACTTTTAACATAGATTCTGTAGTTCAGTAACGCTTTGGTGCCAGCTCTGTGCCTTTAAGCCAAAAAGGAAAAAATCGAAGGCAGAGGAATAGCATATTTCAAAGTTCAATTTCAAGTTTTAGATAAGCGGTATTCCCCTTTGAGATGGGAAGGTGCTCGTCTGGGCATTCTCCCTTCCAGAAACCAAGATGAACAGTTTCATTCAGCACCGTGGACAGCTCCCTCCACAGCCTCAAGAGATGGCTGCTAAAGCCTTCGTCAGTAAGCATGACTGGGAACATCATTAACACTGGTCAGATAGCTTTCTGTGGAGATTACTTTGTCCCTAGCTTTTATCCGCGTGTGTGATAGTCTTTGTTAAATACTGTTAACAGTATATCTACCTGTAGAAAACCTGTTAGACCTTTTGTTAATCAGTTTTCTACTTCAGCGATCACTTGAAAGCTCCACAAGCACTAAAGGTTTTGATCTGAAGGACACTGTGAGGATTTTACTTTCATCTCATCTGTGCTTAACTTAGAAATCAAAGCACAGATTGTCTGCACTGCCTTTGTTAGGTGTCTGACCTTCCCACAATAAACCTAAATCAATGTCTCTAAAGATCAGATTTCATATTTAGGCAAACCAAGATCTTCGCCTTTAGAACAAATGTCAAATGCTGCTTCTGGTGGTGGCAAGAGCGCGAGCCAGGAGGACCGACCAATGCTTGACATTTCATTCTCATGAGTATTCATCTGCTCCTTTAAAATCACCACCAGTGATGTGTAAAGAAAAGGGAACGCAGACAAAAGAGAAAAATGGCCTCAGCTACCTCGAAAAGTAAAGCTGAATTAACACGGTCCTGCAAATGACTGAGAAACACTTGATCTTTTTTTAATGAGGAGCCAGCAGTTGATCTGACTCCTTTCAATACACATAACATCCACAGAGCTGCCTTAAAATGATGTCCCTCTTCATCCTTGATAATCTTAAAATCTCCACGTTAATAGAAAACAGCCCTCTTCCGGTGAAATCATTTCATTAAAATGTTACTTAAATATTCTGCTCTCGGGCTACCAGACAGATGAGAAACATATTTCACAAACAGAAAGCAGGGGAAATCTCACATCGCTATCCTTTCCTCAGCCTCACAAAACTGCACACACCCACACAAAATAAATGGATACATATGGCAGAGCAGAGGCATCTGAATCAAAACAGATCTCACACCACACGACGGGGTCATGATCTCTCCGAAGCGACAGATACCATTAATCTGACAAAAAATGACAAGACATGGCTGTGATATAAAAAAATAATAAGGATGTATGACACACAATCAGCAGTAATGAGGGATGCGGCTGACATGTGCCTACTCATCTGAGACCCAGAACAAAGGTAATGAATAAATAACTCAGCTCGTCATCAAGGAGAATGATGAATCTACTTCATAACACTTGGTGATGATGGCAGCATCAGGCTTTCTTGAACCCCTTGATGAAAAAGTGGCCCGTGAAATCTGTTCACTAGAAGGTGTCACCGCCCTCCGCTGTCTCCTCTTTCACCTGCTCTTACCCCGTCCTATTATTTCGGAATAGCAGTAAATTAAGAAGGAAAAAGGCTGTTGTCTGATTCTGTCATCAGATACCGTGCGCCTTTAATAAGGCTTTCCTAAGGCTGAGTTCAAACTCGGAGGCTTTTGATGACGAAGACGCAGCTCCCATGTGTCTGGCACTGACAGCTTCGATGCTGCTTTTTAATACCATGCTGCTGGTGCACATGGTGGATATCAACCCCTGAGATACGGCGTATGGACCAAGGTGGCTCTTTGCACCATGGATCGCTGCCTGCTGCACTCTCATGAATTATGGAATTCGGCACAAATATGCAAATCTGGGCATTAGCCTAGTTATGCCCCTGTACTGTAAGTTACAGTGACTTATCTATTATGTATGAACCAAGGCTTGGAGTGAAGAGGTCCTGGCAGCCAGCTTCACGGCCCTCTCTCAGTTGCTCACTTTCACATCATGAAAGAACATGAATAGCAGAGGAGGTAGCTCCAAAACGCGAGCTTTCTGCCGCTCCGCATCTCTCGCAAGACTTGGGAGAATTAGAGCTTGCTTCCACGCTCAATTGCCAAGCTACTTAAAATAACAATGGCTTGCACAGGATTTGGAGGCCTGGAAGATACGTAGGGGAATAAGCATGAAGTTGTTGCTAATCCTCTAATTTCCCCCCGCAAGGCTGATATGAAATGCTAGTCTGATCAGTAATCAGTCCACGGGGGAGGCAGACAGGAGATCCAGCCAACTCTACAGGCGTACACAAAAATTAGCCTCTGTATGACATTACCATCACAATGCTGGATGAGTGATTGTACTCGGGTAACCTAATCATAGCGGTGTAAATATCCAAAATCATGAAGCCAGCAGAACTGAGAATCCTCCGGGTCAAACGGCTCACTTTTGAAACTGTGCACACATTCTGCTCAACAGCATAACGAATACGTCCCGCAGCTCTGAGATGAACACAGCCATCATTAGCTCAGATCAAAGTCAATCATCAAGCACATGACAGCTGACAACTTCTATTTAACAAGGACATAATGATACCTGGTTCTCAGTCACTATGGTAACAAGATGAAGCCACACACTGTCCCGTAGCCAGCAAACGAGGGAATACTGACTAAAGTTAAACTTTAAATTTAAAGGAAATATAAACTAGAATGTAAAGCCAGGCCAATATATTGGTGGGCCAATATTTATATTTTTGTATAATAAGCAGCATTTAATTAATTGATCCTTTTTACTTAAAGTCGTATTGTACAAGTGTTTTATAACATAGATCATATATTTAAATATATATATATTTAAATAACCAGTTAAAGCTAACACTTTTTAAGAGGTCTGATGTCATTTTGGATCTTATAATATATATCAATATTAGAATTTTTAGCTAGCTACCCTTACCTTATTTTGGACATAATAATGGAAAAAGTTAAAGCCAATGACTGCAGAATCATCAGGAAAACTCACAGTAAATCATGTCACGTGACAAACGTGGAGTCACAGAGAAACATACAGCCAACAACAACAGTAGCTGGTTAACTGCCTGTGTGCTTGTTGAAATTTAAAGGTCAACTTTATTGTGACATATACAACCATACAAAGTACAATAATAGAGTCTGGTTCAGTCTCTGCCTTGAACCCATCCTACTAGGAGCAGTGGGCAGTTGCTCTGCAGCGCTCAGTGACCAACCTAAGCTCTGAGCCAGCACCTTGGTCAGGAATACTGACTGGAGAATTGACCTAGCATACATACATGTTTTAGGGATGAATGAGGTAATTTCCCCACCGGCTGATAAAACCGTAAGAACACCAGGGCTGCAGATTACATGAGACATTTTACACAAAAAGATTTTTGTCAATGAAGGTCAATATCAGTAGTGTTAGAGCACTTACTTTGATCTTTAGCATTAGATTTTAATACTTGAGCTCAGTTAGATTTAGCTCTAGATTTTCCCCTCACTTTGAACAAAACGAATACTTAGAAGGGTTGGTACTTTGAACAACTTTCTTAGAGACAGTTGATTCATTATTAAAGCAAACTACAAAGAACTTTAATATTGTCTTAATTTTGGAGGATCTTGTAGACAGAACTGGTGGTGTTTCCACTGACATAACCA
Organism: Lutjanus campechanus; assembly: GCA_027495735.1. Classification (NCBI taxonomy): domain Eukaryota; kingdom Metazoa; phylum Chordata; class Actinopteri; order Lutjaniformes; family Lutjanidae; genus Lutjanus; species Lutjanus campechanus. Next base: position 7,019 of record JAJHUR010095780.1, on the reverse strand, counting down.
CAAAATCTAATTTCAAAAATGAAATTATTGAAATAAAAATCTTCTCCTGCTTCTTTTTAACTTGCTACCGTACTACTCACTGTGTCTTTGCCTGGAAAAATGTAAACACAGGCTTGTTTCATCTGATTTCAAGGAGAATCTGACCAGATGGCAGGCATTAAGAAGAACTGTACCAAAATAGCTGATCTTCTCACCAATGGTCTTGTTTGCTTATGTAGGAGACATAAATATAAAATTATATCAAAAACTCCTTGTAGTAGCTTTAAGTTTCCTGTTGTCAGGTCCATCAAATGTCCCCCACACTGATCCCAACAACTGTAGCTGACGTCCACAGACAAGTTGTACATAAACTTTAAAGCATTAAAGCAACTACAAGGAATTTTCATATTGTGTAGATTTTGGAGGCCCCTGTGGACAAATGCAGTCGTGTTTCCAACAACATAACCACAAAATAAAACAGCCAAAAGTAAAATTATGGAAATAAATATCTCCTCCTGCTTCTTTTAACCTAGCTAATGTATTACTTGCTGTAACTTTACCTGGTCTAAAGTTAAATCCAATCTGGTGGCAGGTATTAAGAATAACTCATGCTGATGGTCTCATTTATTTTATCAGGTCATATAGAGGCATCGGTATTAAATTGAGACTGTGTTAAGCCAGTTAAAAATTCCTTGTAGTATGTTTAAGTACACATCCATTGTAATGTTTGCTCCATGTCAACGCTAGGCTCAAGTTTAGACAAATTGGCACCGGCCAACGCCTTCATGGTAACAACAGAACACTCACTTTTATGACTGCCTGCACTCTGCGATGCCGGTGCTCCATGTGAACGCCCTTGTGTAAATGTCAGATTGTGATTACTCCCTGTATAAGGTAACTTTAAGTTTAGCTTCTCGCGGTGCGACTCTGCTTCTGCTGCTGCTGTACAGAGCAGACACTTTCAGTTTATAATTGTAGCATCCATCATTTGACTACCTATTGATAACCCGCTGAGACAGTGGTGGCAGTGGGCATGTAATGTAATCAATGTATGCCTGAACACCGGGCACAAGCAGTAACACTAAATACCGCAGCAAGCCTTTTACAATGATATTACAAACTATTTTCTGGTGTCTGCCCACACACATATTTCATCAATCAAATTACAACATCAACATTATCAGTTGAAACCAAACCCCACTCCATGTGGACAACAAATAACGAATATACAACAAATATAAAGGGTGCTATCGGTGGAAAAAAAAATTTAAATGTAAAGAAACCAAACCTTCATTTTACTTTGCCAATTACAATTTTGATCAAATACACACACGTCAAAACAAACACCAAGGTTAAATATTCTAATTTCTCAGCAAAAATTAATTTTATTTTCAGTGGAACTTTAATACACAAATGAAGGCCTTGAGATAACATCAAGCACATTTTACAGCACAAAACTCTGGTTCTTTCATAAAAGCTCTCTTATCTCCTGAGGGAGAATCAACCAACCTACCAACCACAAAAAGAGAAAAACTCTGGAGTTCATTTACATTTTGAACAAATATCCATGTATGCCTCTGCTAATACTTTTCATCCTTTAATTCACCAAACATAACCTCATCAAATATTAATTTCATTCTCTTGTTATTTTCTATTGCTTTCGATTGGGAAAAAAAAAAAAAACTTGATGAGATGAAAATGCACTTTTGTTTTGTTTCTCTCCCCCCAATTTGCTCAAGTGGAGCCAACTGGATAAACTCCATCAAACAAAACATAATAACAGGAAATTGTACACAAGGAACTGTTTCTCCCTCCTCCTCTTCCTCCTCCTCCTCCTCCTCCTGTCTTTCCCACATGAAACTCTCCTGACATTAAGCTGTAACATCCACTGAGCCCGTGTATTTGTCCAGCCATACATCACTGAGACACCTTGACTTTTCTGTGGGGATTTAGAAATCATAACACCTCCCTGGACTGCTATCGTCTTTACAACCAGAGTCGTAAACACTTAATGTCAGGAAAAACCCACACACCATCCAGGCCCGCTGCCTTTCATCCAACTTCACCTTTACTCACACATTTGTTTCCAGGACCAGAGAATGCAAACAAACTATGTGTCCCAGTTTAGATACAGATAAACAGTCGCCCCATTCATGTTGATTAGTCGGGTATGAAAATAACGAGGGCGACCCCTCTCTCATATTGACCTTTTGCCCTCTGTTGTCCATCTGTATCCCACTTGTCTATTTAATTCTTCCTTTCAGTTATGAATTATTTGCATTAAATGTATTGCATTTATTATTTTATAGCACTTTTAGCACATCTTTTTTTTTAATTAAAAGTATTTTACTTTTTTTCAATTTTTGATATCTTGAATATCCAGTAGGAATGAAAAAGGGATTTACTCAAGTAAATTTACAATCTGCCCTAAAGCCTGCTGAGCACTGATTAAAAAAGCATACACTGTAGCACCTCAAAGTGCAATGAGCAGTCTGCACCCATACAGTACGATTGTGAGAACGTTAACTGGTTGCTGCTGAAAAACAGTATGTTTCATTTGAATTTCATCAGAGAACTTATTCCAGTCAAACACAGAGCTATGCCTTTGAGAAATCCTGCAGCTAGAAGCACCGGCTCACACAAGCCAACACCCACATGCTCATAATTAAAGGTGAATTGCACAGTCTGTGGCAATTTGCATCTGTGACGCTAATACATGGCTGCTGGAATTTCAGTAGGTAGGTCTGATATCAGATACAGGAGCTGTGATCAAGGCTACATTTCAGCAAGAACAGGGAAGTGGCAGTTACCATTAGTTGCACATGTCTGCCCTTTGACTTGACTTTAACACCCAGATACAGTGTGAAAGCTTTCAGCTTTTAATGCACAAGTCTAAAGAGAACTATAGAACTTGCATGAAATGTCTGCTTGAGCTCGCATGTTATTTGGATCTATTTTAAACAAACTTAATAAATTTCACCCAAAACTTTTAATGCATTACAAGTATTGATGTTAAGTTGATTGTATATGGCATAGTCCACAGGATCTACTGGAGATGGTTCTCTTGAGAGCTTATAAAGCTAATTTATTGGATATAGCGCTTTAATTAGTTTGATCAATACTCTATTACAGAGGATTTAAATGTGAATTGCAGGGAAAAGACAAGGCACTCATTTCACATGAATGAATGATCATGTTTCAAAATGTCAGAGATTCAGCTGGCAGCAAGGCGATGCTGGATTTATTCTAGCTTAATAATTGATAAATTAATCGCCCGTGAATTCAAAAGCATAAAACATCCCTTTGTCAGACGCTGGAGATTCAAGTCTTGCATGAAAAGCATGAGTGTGAGCAGTCCAGGAGCGTTGTATTTCACACAGACGGACAGAAAGTAGAGGAAATCTTTAGTGAAAATCCGGTTACCTCGCTCGGGGGTTCGGTGAGGATCTCAGCGCGCCTCCTGGGTTTGGGTTGATCTCAGGAGCTGAGGAGGAGGAGGAGGATGATGATGCTGAGCCACGGAGCGCACTTTTGCGCACTGCCGGTCCACATAGAAGAAAAGCGTCCGTCTCTCCTCTCGGCCACTCTCATCACTGATTCATTTGAAAGCAGACACCAGGAGGGAACGGAGTCCTTGTTGTTTATTCAAAGTGGATAACTCGACTCCGTGTCCGGCTCACGCAGACGAGCCTGTGTCTGTGTACAGAAACGCGGTTAGAGTTGTGCCCGAGCCGCTGCTTTGCGTAGCAGACTGGAGGGAGCGGGGAGGAGCCGTCTGCCGTCAGATGATCAGGGCAAGGTGCTCTCCTCACTGATACTCTGCAATCCCCAGCCTTATAGAGCTGCAGTTCACACTTTAACACACTAATCCCTATCTAATCATCTACTTCCAGCGGGCAAGGCTACTTACACTGTCACTCATACTTGTATGACTATTGTACTTGTGTTTAAGCGCATGTGCATCCGTGGCTAAGTGATGTCAGCTTCAGACAAAATCTAGTATTTTAACTAAAAAAAAAAATCCATGTGAAATAAACAATGACATTAAACTCACTATAATATCATATACAGCGGAATATTAATTCCATAGAGGAAATTAGGTCGCATGTTACAGTACACAAGCCATATTGATGCCTTTTATCAAAACTGACAAAATTAGAAGCACATCACAACAGAACTGTGCTATAAACTAAAGTAAATTCACAGATTTGCTTCTTCTCCATTTAAAAACAATATCTAGGCCAGATAAAGCATTTTGCACAGACTTATTGTAATGTAGGCACATACTGTGATTTGTGTCCCTAATTACCCTCTAAGAAAGTCTAATGATGGTCCAACAGCGGGAAACAATACACTTTATTGCACAGAACAGTTCTGTTCTAATGTGTCCCTAATTGCCCGAAGACTAATAAGGGTCTAATAAAAGGTCTAAGGGTCTATCTAATAATAAATATTCTTTTCCATTTTTTGTCTAATTTGATACAAAGTGCGTCTTATTACATCTCATGAGTGTACCATTGGGTGTATGGTGTCTAATTAGGTCATAACTGTGGTTATAGTCTAATACAGAACATATTATTTCAAGTTTTACAGTGTTATATCTTATTGTTGTATTGTAAAATGATGTGCAACCAAAAATTAGACATGCAGGACACAACTGCAAAAGTATTGTTACTTGTTATTACTTGTCTGACAGCTTTATGTGGGACATCAAAGAGCGATTTTTGGCCAAAAAAAGGAAAAGTAATCTGTCTCGAGCCACAACTATTAAATTCTCTTTATTCCTGACAATGATTTATTTATTTATTTATTTATTTATTTATTTATTTATTTATTTATTTATTTATTTATTTATTTATTTATTTATTGGATTTGGTATTCAGGGAGACTCAAGAGAAAAGCCATTGGCAAAAATTATGGTAGCTTGCACACCGCTTCATCTCACTCTCCCCCTCCAAGCATGTAGGAGAACCTACGGTGGCCACAAAACTCACAGCTCATTATAAGATCACAAACACACAACAATTTTTATTTTCAGATGATTATACACTAATGAACATAGTCCATTTCTGCCATGTTCTGCCAATAAATCCAAGTAAATCTTACACACTGGACCTTTAAGTATTCTTTTATAGGTTGTGAAAATCCTATTAAACTAAAAGAAACTCTTTAAAAAGACCTTCTTGGATTAGTTGGAAAATGCATCATCACAAAGCCCAGAACAGGGCTGTTTTTCTGACACCATGAAAAGTTGACATCGTTACATAAAGTAGGCCCAGTTAAAATTCACTCAGACTTAAACATCTACAGTAGTAAAATGCAACATACACATTTATGCAGCAGTAACGTTAAACCAAAAACATCATTATGTACTAGTGAAACACTGACAGGGAACATTTTTCTGCAGAATGAGTACTTTTACTTTTCAAACCATAAGTAAATTGAGCTGATAATACTTACATACTTTTACTCCAGTAAGGTTTTAAATGCTGGACTTTTACTTGTAGTGGAGTATTTTCACATTGTGGTGTTGTTAGAAAAGGATCTGAATACTTCAACTGATACCACAACTGATAGAGGCACTTAAATTCTAAACTGTGCTGCCAGCAGAGAAACCATGCGAGGTCACCGTAACATCACCACCACAGCAAGTATCACAGCATTACAACTTTGCGGAGAAATATTATGCTAACAATGGTTGGAGATGATTGTAGACATGAAGTTCAGTCCACCCTGAGCCTTAGGACTAAAAATTTTGGAAAGAAAGCCGAGGCGGGTTTTTGGAATTTGATCAATTCTAGGGTACAGGTTATATTGAGTGTGTTTTGGACAATTTGTTAACGGCTGGAAAACAAAAGTGTTTATAGCCGCTCTGAATGTCTGAAACTAATACTTACACAAAAACTAATACACAAAACTTTTCCTACGTTTACACCTAATGTCCAGCATCTGGCGGATTTTTGGAAATGCTGCTGACCTAATTTTAGTTTGATAACTCCAGGCTTGCGTTTTAGTTGATGGCGCACTTGCATTTGCTTCCTGATTGGGTAAATCAGTCACAATGCGCCCTTCCCTGATTCATCACACCGAGATCACATGACCCTTTTCCTGGAAGAAAAAAATATCATCAGCCTCGACTAGGACCGGTTAATTCAGCATGGATTAAAAAAAAATGAGAGGCATTGCTGATCTTGCTGTCTATGTGTTATTTTCAGTAGCAGTTGCACCTTGCCATCAGTTTTAGCACAGAAATGTCTGGTCTTACTTTTAGCCATTGCTGTCCTTCGTTCATAGTATTGATGCATTATGGTGGATGGAGAAAAAAAGAAAAAAGAAAAAAGTTCCTGGCCCCTTTCTCAACACTGCACTCCTAAAGAATTATAGTGTAGAGTGGGTGTGTTTGTCACAAGTTACAGAAATGGTCAGACACCTTCAAGAGGTCACTATACTCCAAATCGAGTGCTTGTCTGAAATCCCGTTGCTAACACCTTTCCACTCCCGAGGTGACAAAATAAGCAGGGTTTGAACTTTTCTCTCATGGTCTCTTTTTTTCCATTCTTTACGCACCTAGTTCTGTCACTTTCTGTGAGCGTACAATCGAGTACAACACTATAAATGCCTTCCAGGAGAGATGGTCTGAAAGTGTGCACCGCTATCCCTATAGTTAAACATCTTGCTCCTCTGTATGACGACAGGCTTTTCGCCTGGTCTTCGATCGTGGCTTTTAACAGCTATGAACACATTTTCCTCCTGTTCCACTTGGATGGGACCTGGCAACTGTAGGGGTCATATAGTAGCATGTAATTTATATCTCTCAGTGAGCCCTCACCCGAGATTGTCAACCTGGAAGACACCATTCCCATCAGGATAAAAAAAAAAGTCTCATCATAGGATACGGGTGATCGCTGAGAATGACTTTGTATTGATTTTCACTGACCCTTTCCTCTAAGGGCACAAGTTGCAGGAATATCTCTCACACTTAATAGCATATCTGCATTCATTACCCTCATATTCTTCCACTCTTTATGCATCATCAGTCT
>JAJHUR010095779.1:1360-12582 GCA_027495735.1 Lutjanus campechanus | reverse complement strand
TTTTATTTGGTTGACTACAGTACAGCCCTAATGGTTGCTTATTTTAGATACAGACTGCACATTCATTTAGACCAGTGAGCAGACAGTTTCACTGGAACTACTTAGTGGCTGTCCATTATCAGGAATTAATGGACACCCTGCAGCCAGTTAGAATTGAGTATTCACCCAGACTATGGTATAAAATCTACTTTCCTCCATCCATTGTAAAAAGTACAGTATATGTTATGCATTTAAAAAACAGCTGTCCTAAAAAAAACTGAGGATTCTGAGAGAAAATACATATTTTGACATTTTGATGTAGGCAATTACAGGCAATCCTGCACCAGCCAATACAACATCCCTCAAAGTCATGGATACGGTCTGCAGAAAGAGTAACTACTCAATCATTTACAACATGATGTTATATTCTAAATTATGGGGTTTACTTTAAAAGTCTTTTACAAGGTTGCAGTAGTGCTCTGTGGCTGTCGTCAGCTTTCTTACACCTTATGCTGTATAGATTGCAGAGCAGCATCTTTCAAAATCAGGCCATCACTGAGCGAGGCTGCCAGCAGCACAGCTGATGTGGACCCCCGACCGGGCCCTTTGAGAGGGCCACAGTGGGCTCCCCCTGCCAGGCCCACCACAGGAAGAGGAAGACGAGCCCAGCAGCACCCACAGATGTCTACTTCAGAGGAGAGGCTCATCTACGCTGGAGCTCCACCCCACTACATGAGAATGAAGATTATTTTATGCTGCCTCACTCAAACATTTACAAAGGGAAAGTCACTCATCTGTCAGGCTGAGGGAGCTAATACATCAACAATAATACACCTCTGTTCCTAACATCTCGTAATAAAAAAGCAAATGTGCCGAAAATCGAGTATGAAGCACATGAAGCTCCTTCATTGTGTAATAGAGAGTTAAAAACCCATAACTCATAATGTATTGTTGTTAAAAGTGAGACAAATTAAGTATGAGAGGCATGAAAGATCATGTAAAGCAACAGTAAATGTGTGTTCTGAGTTTGTCACACCACAGAAACATGTTATCAGCCACACAGCCAAATTTAAATGATTAAAAAGAGAAAAAGTATTTACAGTTTGATCCAAAAATCATGAAAAAAATTAGCTTTGAAACACTGGGGGTGTGTCCACTCTGCTGTCTCAGTGTCAAACACCACCACAAAAAAAAAAAGAAAAAGAAAAAAGAAAATGACCTGAAACGTGGACGCTCCATCTAGCAGCTTTATTGGACATGTCCAGACATGTTTGAGCCACCAGAGACAGACGACAGTGACAGGATGGTATTTTTTTCTTCTGTGTTGGGTCATTGAAACTGAAGTGAAGTGAACTGTTCGGCTGATACGGGCTGAGACAGTCGCTGAAGGTCTGCCCAAAAAATCTCGAACACAGAAAGTATTGTGTTGAATGTTTGTGGTCCAATTGCTCATGAGACTCAGGTGTACAGATGCTTCTGTCTCTGATGAGGACCTTGTGTTTTGTAGAGCTAAAATGATTGGTAGAACAATTGATCTGCCACTATTTTTATAACTGATTAATAGTTTCGATCATTTTCAAAACAAAAATGCCAAATGTCCTCTGGTTGTAACTTCTTATGAGGATCTAACGATTTTATGCCATATACGAAAAAGTAAAAGCTATGTGCTGGCAAGGGCAAACCCTAGTCTATATACTTATATTCATAAAACTGAAACATAACCGCCTTTAAAAATAGGCCAGAATGATCTGTATCTTCTGTTGGATTGGTTGTACACAAATTCTGTTTTCCCTGAACTCATCCTGCCATATCTTGTTTTGTTGTGGTTAATAATTTATCACCGAAAATGAAGAGCAAGCGAGCTCAGTTGGATTTCTGGGAGCAAACAAAAGCAGAGAACACTGATCCAGTGTTTCTCTTGTAACATCATAGCACACACACTTGAATGAAGTAGAACTGATGCTCTGGTTTACATTTCTTCAAAGAAGCTAAAATGAGTGGAGAGGAAGAAAAAGTCCCACAACAAAGGAATGGAAACAGTAACTGTAGAGAAAGACTGAGTGACACATGTCATTTTGATGTGATTTGAAGAAGAGATTGTGTGTGATCTGGCCTCATCCCTGTCAGCTTTTGAAAATCTGATCCAGAGGAAATAAAAATGCAGTCTTTGCGTGTTCAGACATGTTAGCAAAGCTTTAGTGATCCGCTGCTCAGAGTTTTCGTAAAGCCTCTGTGTTTCTAGAGTAAATCAGTTTGTGCAGTAATGATCGATTGTTTTCATGGCTTCACATCTCAGTGGATTATTACCGTGCTCTCTAGTGCCAAAAGAACAAGGGGGCCTCAGGGAGAGCTTAAGCAGCTGAGGCATGTAGAGTCAGTTTTATTCAGGTGATGAATCCCCCCTGCTTCTCAACACACACATACACACACACACACACACACACACACACACACACACACACAGAGTAGCATTTCATCTCTTTAGAGGCCATCACATTGATTTACATTCATTTCCTGGCACCTTGGCCTAACCCTGCTCATAACCACTACTTGCCTAACCCTAACCCTAACCCAGGCTCACCCAGATGTACTATTGTCACAGCTCCAATTTCCCAGTTCCCCTCCTGTCCCTCTGCCTCAGTAATTTTCCACTCTCCCTGCCCCTGCTTCACTCTACCTGCCAGCCACTCCCACCTAATCAGCCCAACTCCACTCACCTGCAAGCTCAGCTGCAAGCTCAGCTGCAGCTCATCCCCAATCAACCCAGTATATAAGCCTCTCCAGTACACTCACTCCTTGCCAGATCGTTCTTCAGCATTCATGCAAGACTTTCCAGCACTCCTTACGTGCCTGATCTCCCTTTGTCGACCCTGCCTGCCTCTGACCTGCCTGCATTGTCTGTCTCCCGGAAAACTCACCAACCTTCTGTCCCCGACCACGAGTTCTGCTTCAGCGTCTCTGGTTTCCATCTGCCTATTGCTGTGTGGTGTTCTCCTGCGACAACGCTTCAGCGTGAGTGTTTCCACCTGCTTGCCTGTTGCCTGCTGCAGCTCAGAGTCTTGTCTGCTCACCTGGTCCTGACTTCTCCGCCTGGTCCTGACCTCCCTGTTGCTCGTCCCTTGTCAGCTCATCTTCCTGGTCTGTCTGCTCACCTGGCCCCGACTTCTCCGCTTGGTCCCAACTTCCTTGCTACTCGTCCCTTGCCTGCTCTGCTGCTTCATTGGCCTGCTCTTCTGGTTCTGGGCTCCTTGCCTCGTCGACCTTGCCTCCCGTAAGCCCCTCTCTGTCACTTCTGACAGCAAGTAAACTGAACTGTTCAGGTCCGAGGACTCAGGTCTTCACCCTCGGTCTCGCTTCTGGGTTCAGCTCAACCCATTCCCCAAGCCTGAAACCCAGAGACTGTGTGTGGGCTCTGAGCCCAAAGAACAAACTGTTACCTGTGCATCTTTGTCTGCCGAAATACACCCATCACAACTATACCATAAAATCATAGTCTCTGCGATGATCCTAAAATTACTTATCTTCCTATGTCTTCTTCTTGCAGAAGTCCGGAAAAATGTCAGAGGACAAGGAACTTGAAAATTTCCAACATCTTACCTGAGTACTGTTTAACTCTCTGCTACCCACCATCATCTGGGGGCAAGGGACAAGGGGACACTCGACCCCAAAATACTTACAAAAAATAAAAGAATGGCTCTTTGCAACAATCCGCCCGGTCAATCCGAACAAGCACACCGCGTCCCTCATTGAGGGAAACGCTAAAAAGTGGTTACAGGTGAGCCTACAAATCCTTGAGGAACATTATGAAGGGAACGCGGCAGAGTTGAAGGCACTTCTACCCACGTTTTCAGGGGAGGACTGGAAGAGAGCATGGACGGTGGCGATCAAATGGACGAGGAAGAGGTATCCGTATATCAGGGAGGCCATTTTTGAGTGGGCAGCAGAGGACTTGAAGGATTTAGGCTGGGAGGACCCCCCACAGGTCCCACCTGCTCCACGTAAATGTCGGGCTGCAATGGAGAATAAGCCACTTCAAGTGGTGGCCAAACAGCCTAGACAAGGCAAGAACAGGGTGGCTAGGTTGGGACAAGGGAAACGATGACTGTGGATCAGTTGTCTAGGGAATGGGGTGACATGTTGCAGGGGAATCGTAGTCCTTCGATCCCTAGAATTCCCCAATCCCGTTGGCATCTTAACTCTCCAGAGAAGCACCAGGATTCTCCAGGTCCTTCTAGATTGTATGATGAGGACCACTTGGATATTGGTCTCTCCCTTTCTCCCTCTCCCCCACTGAATAAATTTACCAGGCACGAACATGAGGGTAACAATGCTGTCAACTGGGCCCTGGAGCCTACAAGACCTGTCTCTTATACACATCTAGATGTGTATAAGAGACAGCACACACACAGAGTAGCATTTCATCTCTTTAGAGGCCATCACATTGATTTACATTCATTTCCTGGCACCTTGGCCTAACCCTGCTCATAACCACTACTTGCCTAACCCTAACCCTAACCCAGGCTCACCCAGATGTACTATTGTCACAGCTCCAATTTCCCAGTTCCCCTCCTGTCCCTCTGCCTCAGTAATTTTCCACTCTCCCTGCCCCTGCTTCACTCTACCTGCCAGCCACTCCCACCTAATCAGCCCAACTCCACTCACCTGCAAGCTCAGCTGCAGCTCATCCCCAATCAACCCAGTTATATAAGCCTCTCCAGTACACTCACTCCTTGCCAGATCGTTCTTCAGCATTCATGCAAGACTTTCCAGCACTCCTTACCTGCCTGATCTCCCTTTGTCGACCCTGCCTGCCTCTGACCTGCCTGCATTGTCTGTCTCCCGGAAAACTCACCAACCTTCTGTCCCCGACCACGAGTTCTGCTTCAGCGTCTCTGGTTTCCATCTGCCTATGGCTGTGTGGTGTTCTCCTGCGACAACGCTTCAGCGTGAGTGTTTCCACCTGCTTGCCTGTTGCCTGCTGCAGCTCAGAGTCTGTCTGCTCACCTGGTCCTGACTCCTCCGCCTGGTCCCAACTTCCCTGCTGCTCGTCCCTCATCGGCTTGTCTGCTTGTCCTGTCTGCTCAGAGTACTGTTTAACTCTCTGCTACCCACCATCATCTGGGGGCAAGGGACAAGGGGACACTCGACCCCAAAATACTTACAAAAAATAAAAGAATGGCTCTTTGCAACAATCCGCCCGGTCAATCCGAACAAGCACACCGCGTCCCTCATTGAGGGAAACGCTAAAAACTGGTTACAGGTGAGCCTACAAATCCTTGAGGAACATTATGAAGGGAATGCAGAGTTGAAGGCACTTCTACCCACGTTTTCAGGGGAGGACTGGAAGAGAGCATGGACGGTGGCGATCAAATGGACGAGGAGGAGGTATCCGTATATCAGGGAGGCCATTTTTGAGTGGGCAGCAGAGGACTTGAAGAATTTAGGCTGGGAGGACCCCCCACAGGTCCCACCTGCTCCACGTAAATGTCGGGCTGCAATGGAGAATAAGCCACTTCAAGTGGTGGCCAAACAGCCTAGACGAGGAAAGAATAGGGTGGCTAGGTTGGGACAAGGGAAACGATGACTGTGGATCAGTTGTCTAGGGAATGGGGTGTCATGTTGCAGGGGGATCGTAGTCCTTCGATCCCTAGAATTCCCCAATCCCGTTGGCATCTTAACTCTCCAGAGAAGCACCAGGATTCTCCAGGTCCTTCTAGATTGTATGATGAGGACCACTTGGATATTGGTCTCTCCCTTTCTCCCTCTCCCCCACTGAATAAATTTACCAGGCACGAACATGAGGGTAACAATGCTGTCAACTGGGCCCTGGAGCCTACAAGACCCATCATAGTCATGGGTGATTCACATGTGTCGAGTTTGCCCATGATTTTTGATGACAGGATCCAAGTTGACAGTTACCCAGGGGAAACCCTGGCCCAAGCTACACATATCTTGAGGAACAAGATCCCAACCTCAAACGTGGTGGAGAAGGTCTTGTTGTCTTTTGGCATCAATGATAGGGGACATAGGAGCACTTTCTTGTTGGAGGACCAGCTCAAGAAGCTCATCAGATCAGAAAATGCAACATTTCCACATGCTATAGCCCATATCCCAGTCGTTAACTTTTCCCTGCAGATTATCTCATAGGCTAAGGCAGTTATAAGGACACTTTTTACATTCATCAGGAAGACACCAGACCACATTCCAGGACTGGAACAGCGCTTCTTTACCACAGAATCTGACCACATTCACTGGACACGAGCCACAGCCAGAAATATGTGGAGGCACTGGGGGCAAACTTTGGTTGTTCCGGTTTCATCAGAGCTGCTAAAAGTCTTTTCATCTCACTCGTCCTTATTAGGGTTCATGGTTCGTAAATTTGCAACTTGCAAATGGACACAGATTCATTTGGCAAAGTTTTTTTGAATCCCTGGATGCCCAAAAACTCTGCATTACTGAAATGTTAACATTGCAGTACCTGCCTCATTTATGCTCGAAGACATTTGATCATAATTTATTCTAAGCTAATTGCCCACTGGCTATAGCTCGGTGTCAGTCTTATACATGTGTCTGTAAGAAAGCGAATAAACAAAGTTTCCAAAATGCTGAACTATTTCTTTCAAAGGAAAAGCTATTTGAGACAAGAACACATGCAGGAATGCAGATGATTTTTTGTCCATGGTTCACAGTACTCTTTAGATTTTTCTTTTGATCATTGTTGGTCTCTTTGTTGTGACCCTTTGATAAAGTCCCTGTTTTCCCTCTGTTCAAAAAATCAAAGAGCACTCCCTCAAAGTCGATTTCACTCATTTAATAAGACTCAGGCTACTAGGGGAGAGCGGAGTGAGTTAAGCCAGTTTTTACTTGAGGCATGAGGGCCTCAACTTGAGGGTAAATTGAGATTTCTTTATATTGTCTGGAAGCTTTGTCTCAATTAACAAACTTTTATCAACTAGGAGTTCAGGGCTAACGTCATACTCACAGTATAGCCTCATATTGTAACTTTTTCAAACTTGTCTGAAATTGTTCAGACACAAGAATCATGACTCCTTAACATAAAAAATCACTTTAAATGACAATGACATGACAATGAATGACAAAAAAAAAATGTTTTTTGGAACTTAAATGTGCTTATCACTTTTTATGCAATGACGGGATGACCCGCAAAAATGACGTTTAGCAGGTAAAAAACATATTTATATAAATTCATGGGTGCAGGCGCAAGTAATACTGAAATAATTGCGGGCGGGCAGCAGGTGAGAACAATAATATAACACACACAATACTATAATATTTTTTCTCCTGGAGAAATCATAAATTAAAATGATTGTGCAGTATTTGGCATTTAAATCTGCTTATACAGTAATATCAAACCTAATCAGCTGGCAGGATTTTATTGTGAAAGCCTACAACACAACCTTTGACCCAAAATCCTGCCAAACACTGGGTCGTTGCTATCAATACTGACAGCGATGTAGGATAGGGTGACTTTTATGGGTGACTGAGCAAAAGAGATTGTGCTTCAGATATGTGTGGTCACATGACCAATTTTGTTTATGGATGCCTGTGGCTCAACTTCCCCACAGGCTCATATCACCCCACTCTCCCCTGCTGTACTGTTTTTTATCAATACAGGTTGCAGCACTTGTACCAGGCTGCTCTTAATGCTGATACCAAAATTAGACGCCTCCACCAGGACTCCATCCAGACCAAGATTAATAATTACCAAAGGTTTCTTTTGTGGAAGTATTATGTTCTTTATTTTCATACCTGTCTTTATTGAAGAGGATGTGAGGTTTGTCTGCTTTGTCTGTTTTTTGTCTGATTTTGTCTGTAAGCCTTACATGTAAACAATAGCCTCACCACTTCAAGAAAGTGCCATTCCACCTTTCTGGGGCATAAAGTCTGTAAGGAAAGTAAAGTTGAAAGAGAATTTGCAACTTGAAGAATCCCCAGCAGCTCGCAGTGTGGAGGCATGGTGTTCATTACAGTAGAAGCACAAGGACACGACTTCCTTTGTGTGGGGAATTTGAATGCTTTTTCTGACGCTGCCTCGCTGAGCTCTGTGTGTGAACCAGCACAAGTCATTCTCCACACACCCACGGGGGCCTGCTGGCTTTAAAGCATAATTTCCACAGTGGAATTCACACAAATATGAAAAAAGAATAGACAAAGTTTTTCTCACAATGGATTTTGGCAGGAGCTAAAACTGAGAATTCTTCTAAAAATGTCAATTTAAATATGTGGTGCAAAATCCATATTGTGTCTGACTTAATTTGTTATTGTGAAGACATTATCAGCATGTTAAATTGTCATGATTCTCTTTTTATGTTCCTCAGACAAACTAAGATTTCATCATTTTCGCCTTTTGGGGACGTAACAAGCTCCTCTTCCAATTAAACGTGCTGTGCAGTGCCTCCAGCGCGCTGCATCAAACAATATCAAAATGTAACTTTTCTGTCAGATACATAGTGCGATGCCTCTGCTGTGTGCTTCAGTGCGGGCTTCCCCAAATTAAAACACACATGAAATCCCACGGCGTGCTGTCGTGCCACATCTTTCAGCGTCTCATGAAGAGTGTCTCAAAAAACTGGAGCGAGAGGACAGTTTCTGAGGGCAAATGAACCATCCTCTGCTCACTTTGGTTAGTTTGTGCACTGCAGTGATGACTGTTGTCAGGAGTCTTGTTTGAGTTCAGATAGAGCAAGCTTTTTATTATTATTATTCTATCTTTTTCCATTTGTATCATGGGTATTGTGTGAATTCTTTTTCAATTATTATTTTATGCACAACGCAGCTGAATAAAGAATGAGAAGCAATAAGTCTTTGCGTCCCTAATCACTGATAACATTGAAATAACTGGTATTTCTTTGGTTTACAGTCCACAAATTACAGTGAAATCTTTTTGAGGTACTGTAGTAGGTACAAGGGAAATAACACAGGGATTGCTTCAATGCCCTGCCACTTTACTCTTTCCGCTCATGTAAAATTGGCAAAAATATGCCTGCAGATGACTGATAATTTTAACTTACTAGCAGGAGATCACACCATCTAGCCTTACCTATGTGATACCACAGAAAATAAGTTTACATGTTATTTACAAGACTATGTCAATGCATCCTCTAAAAAGCTTTCGGGGACCCCAGAAGCCCCCTGCTTCAGAGTATCTCAAGCATTTTACATCACGTGTCCAACTCAAGTCTTGGTGCATACTCTCGTTGGCTATTGTGGGCTGTGGACAGGACATGAAAGCAAGTGGGGTTTCAGGAAGATTACAACTTCTGCCAGCTCTTTTGTGCAGTTTGTGGGTATTTATGGATAGAAATAGTGTGTTCTGGGATAAATATATTACCAGATTGGATCAACTGGACCTTTACCAATGAAACATTACCTCTTTTATCGATGAATGGATTACTGGGAGACTTCAGTGGTGAGTTGTTTCAGTTTTGTAATTGTTTGTTTGTTGATTTGTGTCGCTAATTGTACTTGCTGTTGTGATTGTATCTTGTATCGTACCTACCATGTAATTACAGTGAAAAAGAAATGACCTGCTTAATTTTACAACCCAAATACCATATAAGTACAGCACATAAAGTGAAAAAGATGTGTGGGGGGCGGCACTTAATTTCATAGTCCATATAGGAGGTGGACCTCCTTGTTATTGTGTTCTCATGTGCACATTTTATAAAACAAAGGTTGTGTGGACAGATTTTTTTTTTTTTGTGGAGGAGAAAATGCTTTCAAAGATATATGTATCTCTACATATACATATAGATATATAGATTCACGTATACAGGACCTAACTCTCCTGTGATTTCAGATCCACACAGTCCCTCCCACCTACTTTCACAACATATATCTGCCTTCACCACCCACCTGTACACCCTCATCAGCCTTGCAGTGTATACCATCTCATTTCTACTCATTCCCTGCCAGATTGTCTCTTGTGTTTTCTGCCTTAGCTGTCCAGGCTCTTCAGCCTGCCTGCCCAATTTTCGGATATTTTGGTCTGTTTTGATCTGTCTGTCTGGTGTAGACTTTTGCCTGTTTTTGACCAAGAGTTTCACGTTAAGTTGCTTGTCTCTGAGTTGTGCATCTGTGTTCAATCCTGGTTATTTAGTGAGCCTTAACAAGTGCAAGTTCAAGAAAAACATTCAGTCCCTCCAGGATTTCGTGGGTCTTTTTTGGGATTGTTGTAGCCTAAAATCCTTGATTTCACAGCAGCTTTTCTAAAAAAAAATAAAATAAATTGCGACGCATGTTGCAGTGTTTCCAGGCATTTTTTGCAATGAAAATGCCGGACCAAGAGAAAAAAAGTTGCAAAAGAAAGTTGTGATTTTTTTTGTATGATTAATTAAAAATCAAAGGCAACTTGTTCCAGGCAGAACAAAACTGCACTCTGTTCTGAGTGTTCTAACTAACCTTAACAAAAGAGCTCAAACTCAAAAATAGTACAAAATTCTAAAATGAAAGTGCACAGAGTGTTGATAAATGTCATTACAATGACAAATGTGTTGTTCTCAGTACCTGCAACAAAATAAAAGAATATAAATGCAAAAGAATTGTGTATAATAAAACAAAACGATTGGTCAGATTAGCTGAGTTTGGACAAATTTGCAATGTCGCACAGAATTCACTGGGATTGGTTGAATATGTGTGAATTGTTGCGAACGCAACATCACAACTTCCTGGAGGGACTGAACATTTATCACCATTACAATGAGCCCTAAAATATATTTTGCTGATGCCAAGTAGTCAAACTATAGACCTTTTTTTTTTCTTTTTTTTTTACAGCAGCCATATTGCTATGGAATAGTCAGTCCCTCCAGGACTTTGCTGACTCTTTTTTTGGGACTGTTGTGGCCTAAAATGCCTTTTTTCTTTAAAAAAAAAGAAAAGAAAAAAAGATTGTGTTTAGTCATTTTTTGCATTGAAAAAAAAGTTGTGATTGGTCAAATTTACAGAAAAGTTGTGGTAATTGTCATGCAGAACTCAAGGGGATCGGTTGAATTTGCATTTGCATCACATGGTCCTGGAGGGACTAAATAGTCGTGTGTAATGGTAAACACAGGTGATACCAATGATACTGATTAAGGTCTTGTTCCATTTAGTGTAGCAGAGCCTTTTCAGTGAGCAAACATGCACAATAGCAGCACCCTGACTCTGTTTGACCTAAATGGAATCCCTGAGTTTACTGTACTGTTTCATGTCAAAATGGCTGCTGTGAACAAAGTCTATTCAAG
>JAJHUR010095778.1:0-22134 GCA_027495735.1 Lutjanus campechanus | reverse complement strand
ACATGGGGTTGTGCAGGAAAATCTTTAACACTGGTATCTTAAGGAAGTCTCTCAGTACTTCATACTGTAGTTTGCAGAGATGATGAAAGCAGTCATCTCCCAGTCACATGACTTGGTCAGCTGGATAGTTGTTCCAGCACAGATAATGTTTAGCTCTGCTAAAGCCATACCACTTTGATCTGATTGCTTTTAAGTCATCTCTCTCCCTGGAGGCAATGTAGGAGAAATCAGTTTCTAAATAAAAGACCTGTGCCGCAACAGTCACTGGATTGACACCCACAAGGTTATGGACTTGATCTGGTTGAGTAACCTGAGAAATTATTTCTGTTTCCATTGTTAGATCCTGAAGGGCACTTCAGACTAGTAGTATTTTATGTGCATAGCCTAGCTGTGACTTTTAGACCTCGTCTAGAGCTGGGGGGGGGGTTTTTTTGGCAGTTTATTTCTTGGCTGTACATGGGGCACATCTGCAGGTCTGAACTGCTGCTCTTATTTTTCTTGCCAAGAGGTGGCGCAGGTTTGCCTGAAACTTCTAGTACTGCAGTTCTGAGGATACTGGCAGTGTTTGGTTTCTGGTACTTTGAATAAGTCACACAGAAGCTTGAAGGACACTGGACTGCACTGGACTTAATTTTATTAAACCCTTCAAATTAAAGTTGGTCTTCAAACTTAGTAACTTGTGTTCTGCCTTCCATGACTTACTGTTGCCATCAGACAAAATGGACAATAAGCTTCACGTCTGAAGCAGAGAAGAGTACCCGTCTTTTTAGACTTAGACAAATACCTTGAACATTTTTCTCTTGTTTTTCCCCTCAAGATTCCCTATTTTAACTGAAATAATTGAGCAGTATTCCCTATAAGGCAATCAAGTTGAATTAAGCACTGTTTATTAATCACAGATGTCAATCCTTGGCACATTTTATTTAACATCTGGCCAACATATGGCAGTTGGCCATTCTACACCTCTTTGATGTTTCCTTTTCATATACTGATTGGGTTACCACTGGATAATCCTGCATGTAGGAATCTGTCAAAATAATTTGATTAAACAGTTACATCCTTTGCACTGTTACAGTCTGTCTACAAATTGCTTCAGATGAGCAGTTCAGCCTCCTCATAGCTGTGGCAAAAATACAGGTGTTTAGCACATCTGCCTGTTTCTTATTATGACCAAGTTTATAGAATTTTACATTTCAACAACACAAAACCACATCATATCAAAACCCGACACAATCCCCAGACAGTGGGAAGAAAGTAAAGCAATAGGAGAAGAATTATACTAAAACTAAAATGAAGACAACTGGACAGTGACAAAATATATAATAAACTAAGCTAAATGAAAATAATATTAACATGACAAGGAAATTTGTCAGATGTCCGCCATGCACACCACTGTTAGGCGACCAATCCTAGTCCTTGCAGGATGAGTGCTGAAACATCTGTAAATTTCTGTGCATGTCTGAATACTGCAGCTGGCTTTCTTTCAGAGCACCCACGTCTAAGACCTCCTGAAAGAGTTTTAGAGCAGAGCACAAAATCTTCAACATCTCCTTATGTGCTGATTCTGTCTTCACTCAAACAGCTCACAGCTTTTGTATGTTAGAAGTGGTGTGACCTCACGATCATGTTACTGATGCAGATACTGTAATCAAGTGTGGAGTTTTCAACTTAAGGCCCTCTACATGTAAGTTGTCCCTCGGGGAACCCTCTCACAGCTGACATCTTAAAGAGCTCCTCATGTGCTGTGTCCAGTTGTTCATGTGGATTAATAGAGTGCTGAATTCTCTCCCTCTCGCCCTCTGTCTCCCTTTTTACCGACAGAAAAGCTGATTCATCCAGGCCCAGAAAATGATCTCATCAACCCCCACCTTCTCCCTCCTCTCTCTCTCTCTTTTTCTCTCTCTATCTCTCTTCCGCCCCCTCCCTTCCTTTCTTTCTCTCCCTCTCTCTCTTAAACAGACACATCCCGCTTTTTAAATGAAAACAAGCCCTCCTTTCTTGGCTGTGGGCTTCGCTTAGATTCAAACAATAACACTTTAGGGGAGTACATGAGCTGCTCCAATAGAGGAGAGCGCATAATTTTTGAAAAGATTGTTAAAGGGGGGAGATGAGGTGGTGAAAAAGATTTTTAATGGCCCAGGTAGAAGTTTTTGAACACACAAATTCCAGGAATATTTACATGCAATTGAAGAGTTAAGCTTACAGAATATAAATAAGAGCTCCTGTAAATAGTAGATGTGACATATAACAAGTAGGGGTGTGCGATATTGTTAGAATTTTTTTCATGATAAAAGAAAATTCATAATGTGATAATGGCAATATTACAGTGTAGGAGTTAGTTCAAATAAACCACAGTAACATGTAAGAAGAGCAAGAAGACTGTATCAAGAAAAGAGGGCAAGACAACAAACTAATTTTCCCACCTCTAACAGAAGTACCTTGTTGAATATGAGGAGAACTCAACAGCTATTGTGAGCTCTAAACCAAAAATAATTATCAGTATTATGTTATATCATCAAGACTATTGTTAACGTACAACACCCTAAAATTTCATCATGTTATTTTAGGGCAGTGTTGCCCACCTCTATTTCAACACAAACAATGGTGGAAGTAACTAAGTGACTTAACTAAAGTACAAGTGTGAGATACTTAACTTGAGTAGTTCCATTTATTGCTATTTGATACGTCTACTCCAAGCCAGTGTTGTACTTTGCGCTCCACTGTCTATTTTATAACATATGATATTTGTTACTTGAATCAACTTATAAAACATGACGTGTTATTATTGATTAAAGGACCAGTGTATAGGATTTAGTGTCATCTAGTGTTGAGGTTTCAGATTGCAACCGAGTGAATACAGCTCACTTCACCCTCCCCTTCCAAGCGTGTAGGAGAAGTTACGATGGCCTCAAAACTCACAAAAAAAATGCGAAAGGCCCTATTTAGAGCCAGTGTTTGGTTTGTCCATTCTGGGCCACTATAGAAACCTGGCGATTCAACATGGCGACCTGCGTGGAAGAGAATTCTCTCATCTTCAGGTGCTAATAAACTAGTAAAAACACAGTTATGAGTATTATCTTTCTGTCATATTCTGCTCATTAATTCATCTCTAAATCTTACACACTGGACCTTTTATCTATTCAGCAGTATATAAAATAGCTGAAATTCGTTCAAACTTTAATAGCTGCAGCATGAAAGAGATTACCATATTAAAGCATCACTAATTATAAGCCAGTAATAGAATACATGTGATTATGAAATGGGTCATTCTGTGTAATGATGAGTATATTTTAATGCTAATACTTTTGTACTGAACTTTTTGTACTTAACTAAGATTTTTCATTTTACTTGTGAGAGGTATATGCACACTGTGGTATCAGTGCTTTTACTTGAGTAAAAGATCTGAAAAAATCCAAAGACATTAAAAAATGTAGTTGAGTTTGTATTAAACATCTCCTCCAGATTCATAGCAGTTTCTAATCATGTGCTTCAAATTTTGGTGGTACGACTACGCTTTTGTGTACAGTGATCACAGATGGTGTCTGAGCCCCAGGCAAGTCTCCTTGTTGTTTTTCAAAAAATTTAACACATTTAAACCCGCAAATCAGGTTTCTTGCAACAAATTTTGACCCAATTTTTAAACCTCCTGTATGAAGTACAGGTGCGTCTGTGATTCTGATTCTGGTGTATGATATTTTAACGAAGAAGGAGAGAAATCTGACACGTTTCTCTGAGTTAATATAATACTAAAGTTAAAAAGGTAGAATCAGCAGGATTTGTCTGAGCTGATGCACCAGAAAGATTAGTTGATTGTTAAGTCTCATTTCCAGGATGTAAAACGCTGATGTTTTGGGTTGATTAAGTGTCCAGAACACAGAACACAAGGAAATAAAGGCAGTGGGCAGGGTCTCTGCAGATGCAGCCATTTCCACAGACTTCTACTGAGTCATAAGTGATGATTGAAAAGGATTATGTGAATGTTTCAATACATTTTTTAAGGAAAATATTGCATATTTTGCCCATAACTTACTCTCTAAGGGCCACCAAAAAATAGTCATCTGTCCTGTGTTGCACCAACAGCAGCCCTGTTATCTTAAGCAGATGTGACAGATGCACATTTTTCTATCATACACACACACACAGTAGATCATGTGCTCTTGAATTGGTTACTTTGTCTTGACTTCTGTTTACAGCCTGCTTGAGTAGACTAGATAACACTGTCCATCGACTTTATATCTCTCACTATCTCCCTTTATAATCCCCAAGCCCCTGCTGGTTCAGGGCTTACAGGCTCTGTCCTCTCAGGTGTAACTTCTTTGATTTTTGCAGTGCCTCCTACAAACGAATAATCACATGTCCGGTGCAAAATTTACAAGAGGTTTAGACGAGTCTGTTAAAGCTTAACTAACACACATCCTTTGGTCATTGATAAGATCATACAGTTGGAAGGGATTTTTTTTTCACTAGGCAGAGTTTCTGTCTCATGATGCTGAGATGCAAGCTTTATCACTTGTGGCTATTTGGTAAAGAAACCACACAAAGACTTCATTATTGAGAGACTGTATGTGTTCACCTAAAGGAAAAATCATAAAAAGATGCCTCATTTTCTCACAGCGTGGACAAAACAGCCTTAACAGCTGATGCAAGAGTTCAATCACTACCCCTGACAGTTCTAGGAAATTTTAAGAAAATGAGCTACACAATTATATGCTTGGCATTTGCAGCAAGTACTGCACTCATAAATACAACTTTGAGGAACTTATACTGAGAAAAACATTGTACTGTTCACTCTATTATGTGTATTTTGCAACAGTAATTAATAGTTACTTTGCAGATTCAGAATTTTCATACTAATACATAAACAAATAAAGTATGAATCATTGTTACAGATGTTTTATGTAGCAATAGGCTACATAAATGTACTACATTTGATTGAAATATTGTTACAACGTATTGTTTTTACTTCACTACAATTATTTTAGAACTTTTGTTACTAGATAACAGTTAGTTACTAAAATTAAGATTTTAAAAAGGATTGAGTCTGTTCTTATACAGTAAAGTAGTGGTAAACTTACAGGGTGATATAACCCCTTTTGAATTCATAGCAGCTTCTAATCATGTGCCACAAATTTGGTGGTAAGGTTATGCTTTTGTTTTTTTCACAGATGGTGTCTTTAATAAACAAGTATAACTCATTTTTCATACAGCTATGTGGTCTCACTAGTTACTGCTAATGGTTAATCTTACTAATAAATTATTAACATTTATCACTTTCAAAAGGAACCTCATTGTTAAGTGTATGATATGTGACCATGTTTTGACCTACTACCATGTATAATAACTGGTAAAAGGGGGCCTTATTGTAAAGTATAAAAACCATCACCATTTATTGATGACTAAGATTAGGTGATCAGTACAGTAAAGGAAGGTTACCAACTGTGCCACAGCTGGAATTCTGTCCTGAACAAGACACCAACTATCTGTTAATTTGATATGTTAATTTGATATGCAAAGTGACACTTTTGACTGTTAAGATATGCCTGTTGGTGGTTAAATTCTAGTAATTTATTAACAAATGTTTGATGAAGCTGACTGCTGCTGAAGACAAAGTAACTGAAGTCAGCACTGAGATTGACGGTACAGATAAATGTGGGGTCACTATTTGATAAGCAACAGGTCACTGTTACCATTTTTATCTAATGTGTTGTCATAGCTTATTAATGATTGATAAAGTCTAATTAATAACCGAATTATAAACCATTTCTAAATCAGTTTTAAGGGCAGTATTATTGTGAAGTTGTACCCCTTTGACTAGATTATACTTGCATACTTTTACTGAGATAAGATTTGAAATGCAGGTCTTTTACTTGTAACGTAGTTTTTTTTTTTTTAAACTCATGGTATTAGTACTTTTATTTAAGTAAAATGTCGTGTTACTTTCTCCACCACTGGCTGTAAAGAGTGTGTGCTGACTTGGTGAACATGGGGTTAAGTTTTCCTCCTCTGCAGCCGGGCGTTGATCCCTCATAATGGGATGTGCCACCGAGTCGCTGTGCTGCTCTAAGCTACAGCAGGTCAACATATTCAGAGAGGCGGGCCTTTCTGCAGGAGGACGAGCTGCGGACTCGGTGCTGCTCAGTGGTCGTGATTTCATCGGTGCAGAGCTGAGCTCACACACAGACGTGATGGTGACACGTGGATTTTTGTGGCTGAGAGGATCCACCGGCCGCCGGGTGGATTAATAGCCGCTCGTCGCATGGGTGTGTGTCGGCGTCCCGGATTGCTCCCCTCTCCTTCTCGCTTCGGGACCCGGCGATGCGCTCTTTAAAGGAAACGGGCTTCGCAGAGACATCCGGAAAACGCATCCATGCGCCACGGCCACTCCGCATCCCGATATGCCTCTGACAACACAAAGCCTGGCCTCAAGGAGCCCCGATAAGAAACCACGCATGCAAATCGGCATGGGTGCGTCCACACGGTTATTTGGGTATATTACGCGGATGAGGCTTTGGAGCGCAGTTGTGCAATGACACAATCGGGAATTATCAAGTAGACTTAATTGATACAGAAACCGACAATATGGCTGATCAGAGCAACATCCAGTCCGCCGCCTCCAAGAGTATCCGGCCCTTTAAATCCAGTGAAGAGTACCTGTATGCCATGAAGGAGGATCTGGCTGAATGGCTGAACACCCTCTACGACCTCGATATCACTGCGGACACCTTCATGGATGGGCTGGAGACGGGCTGTGCTCTGTGTCGGCACGCCAACAACGTGAACCGCGCCGCGCAGGACTTCCAGCTAGAATACCCGGAGGCTGCACAGTCTATGAAGGTGCCATCCAAGGATGTTGTCTTTCAGTCACGCAACGTTGTCTCAGGCTCGTTCGTGGCACGGGATAATGTGTCCAATTTCATCAGCTGGTGCAGACAGGAGCTTTGGATCAAGGACGTCCTCATGTTTGAGACCAATGACCTGGTGGAGAGATGCAACGAGAAGAATTTTGTTCTGTGCCTCCTTGAGGTGGCGCGACGCGGGTCCAAGTTTGGCATGTTGGCCCCCATGTTGATCCAGCTGGAGGAGGAGATCGAAGAGGAGATCCGGGACCAGGAGAGCCTGCGGATCGATGACGGGGAGCCAGCTGAGCAGAGCCCGCCCAGCAGGTGCTTCAGTCGGAAGGAGAGCAGTAAGAGTGTGGAGGATGATGAGGATGAGCCTGATCCTGAGCCCTTCATCTGGCAGCAGAAGAGAGTTTTATGTGACATGCGAAATTTGGATGAGTTGGTGAGTTGAACAGATAAAAACACAAGCCGCTGTATATTAGTGTCCCGATTTAACCACTCGGAATAACCCCGTCTGACTCCATGGAAACCCAAAGTGTGTCATTGCTGCATTATGATTCATGCAAGTCGTCATATTACTGTTGTAATGATTTAATCATCACTACTCATAACGTATGTGTGAAATACAATGAAAATACAGTCTCCCTCAGGCTTCCCACCCCCTGGCCTAGACATAAACATCATCAGGTGTGTTTTGTGCTGAAGCAGCTTATAGAAGACTAATCTCCCACAGTAAAATGCAGAAACGTGTCAAAAGTGAAGCACCCTCTCTGAAAATATCATGCCAGTGTCATGAAGAGAGCAGGCGCCATATAGATTCCCTGTGGAGTGGGTGTGTCCATGCATACATCTGTGCATCACTGCTGGTAAATTCCTGCTCACCTGGAGGGTCGATGCGTGTTTGACACCTAAATTCCTGCTTTCTTCCACAGGGGAGCTCTGAAAAGTCACAGGTCAACTCGGTGACATTTCTCCTGCATTTTTGTGAAATGTCGGCTCTGTGTCTACAAGAGATTGGCCAGAGATTGAAATATTTTTTTCTGCCTGTGAAGTCGTCCGGGTCATAGTATTCTCTAGAAAGCTGTATGAAGCCAAGAGGAAACTTTTGCTCGAGGTTCTTGAAGATGTTTCATCTAAAAGGCTTCTTTAGTTCTGACTTGCCGTTGTTGACAACCCTGAAGGCGTTAACAACCCCGCAAGAGCACAAATGCCTGGAACTCCCCGGTAGTCAGTTTCAACTGAAGGAACTTTTCAAATGAGATGTGTAACATCTTCAAGAACTCAAGCGAAATTAGTTGCCTTCGTACAGCTCCTAGAGAATGTTTACTTCTGTCATCTTCAGCCTCTTTTATTTAGTTTCAATATAATATCTTGCAGGTGAGGTAGATTCTTTATCACCTGCCATTCATTTACCGACTAAAAATGTCCCTTTTGGCAGTTTTGTTCTAATAGATTTCCTGAGCTGTGGAATTCAAACCATCAACTCTTGACACTTGTCCTGTTGAACTGGTTGACCTTTGGCAGTGCCTGCTGCACACGAGAGAGGCAAAGATCTTGTCAGGGCAAAGCTAATGAGCAGACTGACAGACTTGTGGAACACGTGCTTGGGTTGTGAGTGGGGGAGCAGTCAGTGTTTTCATGTTGATGAAAGGAACAATGTCCCTCTTTGGCACCAAAGATGTGAGGGACAGCAGAGGGAGGTTGGAGGAGGGGAGACAGTGGACACTGTCACCTTCATGCTGCTCAGGCAGCAGAGCAGAGTGGGTCTGGTGTGACCTCCGTAGACAGAAATAGGAGAGCATGTGGAGGAGGATGTGCGCTGTTCGTATACAGACTGTCTGAGTCCGCACACTCTCGCTCATATGACTGAGGATTATACAAGCAGACTACATTTCGGGACAAAAACGTCACCGGCAAGATGCAGAGCAGCATGCCTGTCTTTTCCTTTTCTGTCATCTGCGCTGACACATTCCTCATCGGACAGTGACCGACAGACATTTGACTGGTTTTGACTGATTTGGGAAGTGGCATTCCCAGTCATCCTCCACCCTCTCTGTCAGGCTTTGAAAATAGCTTGCATGTAAGTTGCACAGAACAGCACACATCAGCAACATGAAGCTCCTCAAACCAGAAACCACTATGGTACTAAGATGAGAGGCCGCGATATTAAAATAGTACAGTAGCATCCATCAAAGGTGCTTTACAGTGTTTCCTCAGTTGTACAACCTCACTAATGACTTCAGTTGTTTGTGTTCATATTTCCAATGAATAACCTCTTTATTTCCTGGACTGTTGTATTTTTACTAGGAAACAATCACAATGAAATCCACATAAAAAAGAAATAGTTTCATCAATATCTCCTCGATCAGTTGCAATTGCTGCAAGGCGTCAGGCTTCTCTGTCCTCCACAACTCTAGTCACAAGTTTATCCTGCAGGATGCTTGTGTGCGTACTTTTATTTGGATTTCTGTCTGATGTAGTGGCCTTACAAGAGATTAGTGTCTCCTTATTACTGGAAACCTCATTGCTTGTAGCCATGAGCATCTGACAGGGAGGGAGAGGAAGAAAGTTAAAGGGCTTAGGTTCATTGGTCCACAGCTGTGACACCAGACTGTTTGTTAACGTTAGGCAGGCAGGCAGAGGCGACTGTCTGGCTTCATCCAGGATGGATCGTATTTGGGTTGGCTTTTTAAAGAAATCATTGTTTTCATTTTTATTTACAAATTTTTCTCAGTATTGAGCTACTATTCATGATAACCTAATTTTGAAGCTGCTTTTTCTTTTAAATACATAAATTACCAACATAATTCATGAGCTGCCTCCCTATTCATAATCAATAACATTATTGATGAAACGTCATCAATTAATTACCAGGCCATTAACTCGCACAGAGACATGCACAGCTGCCACAGCAAACTGAAATGTTGCAACGCTTCCATTTACTTTTCATATTTTCTTTACAAACCCTTATTTTTACTCTAAATTTATTTATCTGTATAAAGAGCTGCAACTGATACTCAATTAGTTGTCAACTATTAAATTAATCACTAACTACTCTGATAACCAATCAATCATTTATAGTCATTTTTCAAGAAAAAATGTCCAAATTCTCTGATGTCGGCTTCTCCAACGTGAATATTGTCTGGTTTCTTTTGTCATCTATGACAGAAAACTAAATATCTTTGAGTTATGGACAAAATATATGAGGACATCAACCTTGGACTTTGGAAAATGGTGATCAACAATTTTTAACCATTTTCTGATTCAAATGACTCATCAATTAATCCAGAATAGTTGGCTGCAGCCCTGTCTGTGTATATGGTTTATGTATAGAGTGAAGGGACTACCTTCTACACAAATTACCTTTTATACTTTGATATCATGAAAGCGATTCAGCAGATGTTGGGGAAAAGCATCTACGTACAAACACGTGAACCCTGGATTCTGTCATTACATATAAGCTTCACCACAATGCTCTTATCCAGTGAAAGTATTTATTTGTAGTAGAGAACATAGACGATTGTATTTATTTCTTATTCTGAACCATATATCAAGACCAACTTTAAATTCTGGTGCACTTTTTTTTGCTTCTCGTACATCTCAGTAAGATTTGTACATTTGACAGATGTTTATCCTTCTGTACGTCGTGTAGTAGGTGGATGATCAAACTAATCTACTTGTTGAGTTCAACAAGACAATACAAGTGTAGTGATAATAGGATTACAGTCATTATTCTAATGAGCGTAGTAGCCTGCATACAAACAGCAGGATCATTGTAAATACAAGTCCCTTTAAAGGTGCAGTGTGCAAGATTTACAGGGATTTATTGTCAGAATATGGCGGGAATGGAATATGTTTTTATGAGTGTATATTCTCCTGAAAATAAGAATCTTTGTGTTTTTGTTACTTTAGAATAAGCTGTTTGTATTTACAGATGGCACAGATCCTCTTCCATCGAGTTTGGCATGTTGCATCGCCATGTTTCTGCAGTAGCCTACAACGGACAAACCAAACAATGCCGCTAAATCTTACTCATGGTTCTCTTAAGGACATCTGGCTCTTCAATACTCACAGTGGGAATGTAGCTCTAAATATTGTAAGCTATCCAGGGCTCAACAATAATGGTGGCCCATGGCCACAGAAAATTACTCTGTGGGCACAAAGTGAAATCCCCATATGGCAAGCCTTCTCCAAAACAACATTACGGTTCCACAAACATCCTGAGTCCTTCGTGCATTTTATTTCAACATTCTACAAAAACAGCGGACAGTACTCGTTGGCGGCTAGCTACCAATATGTCGGGGCTACTTAAGTATGGGTTTACTAAGCATGACATAATATGTAAGAACCAGAACCCAAAAGGGGGACTATGAAAAAGTGAAATTTAATGAACATTCAGGAGTGAACGGAAGCAGAAATTTAAGTGGCTATGTTATGAAACATCTAATGACGTAACGTACTGCGGTGTGTGCTGCCAGTTTCCTCAACTAGGAATTAAAAAAAAAAAGTTTCCTCAACTAGCCAAAAAGTCTAAAGTTGTTTTTCAACTGAAAAATGACTTCAGGAAACACCACATCACAATTCGTTGGAAAAGTAGACAACACAAGTGTCGCAGTTAAGGAAAGCTGTGTTAAGTTGCGTTAAATTGGCTTTTCTGTTTTACATATGTTTACATTTGGGCCGCCAGAAATGTACGTTGGCCACCACATTTAGGGGCTCAGCGTCTATCCCTGTTATTATTTGTTCTCACTTGGCTTTTGTAACAGTAATGTGACTCAGTAAACTCCTGACTCTTAATGCAAACAGTTGTGTCACATTAGCAATACAACAGGTATTTAATCTTTACAAAACTGTTGTCTATCCAGTCCAGTTTATTTTCTTAGTTACAACACGCCTCCGTGTAAACACTCACCACCACTGTTTCTCCCACTGATCTGCCCCGATGTAGGTTATTACTCATCTCACTGTGGGACGGTTTTCCACTGAAGTTGAGGAAGTACCGACGTCTCATTTCCTTTATCGTAGTTTGAGTCAATGATAGATGTTCCTTTTCCCCACTCCTGAGATGTTTTTTTTCACAGCAGCTGGTTCACATGGCTGTATGTCCACATAAAGTTTATCCTATGCATTAGGGGATTTTCTTTCCTATGATCCATAATATAGGGATTATGACCAACTTCGATTGAGTCTGTATATTCTATATGCTGCAAGCAGCCTGAGGTAAAGAAACACGGTCATTACCTATGAAAAATGACCTTTTTGTATATTTTCTAGGTCTTGCAATTAGGCCCTGGGCTTAGCTGTGAAAACAAATGACATGGCATAGATGTAATCATTAAATGACACCTACTGACTCCTTAATGCACACTCTAATTGTTCATATGTTTACTGCATGCACAAGCATCTCCGCAGTACAACACAATGACAGCCATTGTCGCCTTCCTTCGGTCACATCTTTCCTTCTTCTTGCTCATTCATATAAACTGGTTCATATCTCTTCTCACCCCAGGCTTCAACATTCAGCCCTTGTTTAGTTCATATATGTGCGAGCCCCCATTCCCATCCCCCACCCCGGTCCCCGCCAGAGATGATAAAGCAAAGAGCACAACAGTATGTCTTGTTGATGGCGTTGAAGAGGAAGACGTGAATAGACTGTTGACAGCGAGGTAATCATAGGCTGATGTCTCAAGATGGACAGAGACGTTGGATGGAGACACCAGCAGAGCGGGGGGGCAATAAAGAGGGGAAATGTGTGTATTATGCGAATATGGACAATCTGCTCCATTAACCCTGTGGTCCAATTTGTGCATTCAGGGAATAAATAAAGGGGGCGTAGACAACAGATAGTGTGCCTAGAGTGACTTAACTGTACACTCTGTTAAACCTGACTGGAATGGATGTTGCTCTGGGAGGGAGAGCTACAGTAGAGAGCCAGCTAGAGTGAAAGAGAAAAGTAGGTCATCATGCTCTGCATTGGGTCACACTCACACACGCTTTGCTGAGAGAGCGTGGCATCCTTCAGTGTTTCTCACTTATGTGTCTCATGCACTCATGTTTTTTGGGGTTTAATATTTTAAAGTTTTTTCCTATTTACCCGTGAGATTTTGCACAGTAACAGCACAGACCGGCTCTCACTGTTCCTCTCCACTATTTCCATGCAGCAGAGTAACTGCATGTGGAAACAGCTGACTGCGCACTTTGCATATTGCCCACTTTATGTCTTTAACACAGCTTTTGATCGTTTGCATGATTATCATTTAATTGGCTGTTTATCTGAATAGGCTTCTGTCTGTGTGAGTAGGCTGGTTATTATCTGCACCAGCCTGCAGCCTCGTCAAGCTGGTCTCAGGTGGAGACTGTCTAGTCAGTAGGACATCAATTCCACTAACCTCGTTTGCCACAAGCAGAGCACCGAGTGTTCTTGAGCCTCATCAAAACAAACTGGTGAACGACTTAGACAGTGGCCTGATATTTAACTTCCTGCACTGGGTGATTACACTGCTGTTTGACTGAGGCAGATGAATGATAGAGATATTCACCTTGCAGCACTTGATGTCCATTAGATTCTTATATCCTCTCACCCCCCCCCAAAGAGCAATTTATCATGAGGTCAGGAGATTGGCATTGATTTCCAGAGAACGTTTTCCTTGACACGGTGGATGAGGGCTGCCCTGAAGCAAGTATGATTGCATTTTTCAAATCACAACACAGAAAAGAATATGGAAAGGCATGTTATTCTTACGATTAAAGGGATAGTTTGATTTAATTTTGTGAAATATGCTTATTTGCTTTCTTGCAGGAAGTTAGATGAGAGGCGTGATACCACTCGCATTTTGTAGATGTGAAGCTACAGCCAGCAGCTTAGCTTAGCTTTAAGACTGGAAACATCTAGCTCGGCTCTGTCCAAATAGCACCTCTAAAACTCACTAATTAACATTTCTCAGGTATAATGTGCTAATAAGATGTGGATTTGCTGAATGGGGGATTTTGTTTCCTTTATAGAAGGCCAGGCAGTCTGTTTTCCATATTTCCAGTGATTATGCTAAGCTAATTGGCTGCTGACTGTATTGTTATATGTGAGAGAGTGATATAACAGCTGTTCCCCATCAGAAAAGGCTTTCTGATTGCAAGGTAAAACAGTGAAAATATTCTAAATTTAGCGTACACTTGAACTGATAATGATTTTTTTTAGGTGGCTAAAACACGTTTGGCTGCGGACCCTGTCCACAGCAGTACATTGCTTAGGTTTCGTGATGGTACTCCCCTCTGCTTCTCGAAACTGAGCGTGTGCTGATGGCCTTGTACTGTAGGTAATACACTGACTATGGATAAATACCTCATACAACTTAACTTCAAAACACCCAATTTATCCTTTTAAGACAGAGATGTAAGAGTGATTTTCTCCTCTAACTCTCAGCTAGAAAGGAAATGTGTGTATTTCCCAACATGTTGAGTGATTGCTTTAATGCATTCTTTGTTTGCGTTCAATGCCTAAGTATAACCATCATTTACAGCATTATTCTGTCTGTTCTCCCTGTTGAAGGTTACTGGTATTAACCGACATGCATGACCCTGAGGCGTTTAACGAGCTCTGTTTTTCCGTCTCATCTCTGCTGGTCTGGCCTGTTGGACCAGCATGCCACCAGTCTCTAAATACATGTATTTCCATGATCTCTCCAGTTTGTCCCCTCAGGCCGCAGCTCCAACATTATCATCAGTCATTCAGTCATTTATCACCCCCCTGCATCCCACAGGTTGATTAAAGAGACAATATGTGCAAAGGAGGCTGTTCCATGTTTATGAGATATTGCATGGTCGTCCACAGAGGAACAGTTTATACAAGCTGTCAGCCCAGTGGTTTAATAGAGGATAGAGACTGATCTGTAGCTGTTTTCAGCGTGCGTTCACAGGCTTTAGGAATGCTTACTGTGGGTGGTGAAGCAATAACGCCTCAAGTTCCAAAAAATCTCCCTCCTGCCAAGCAGGCGCCCCCAGTGGCATAGTTGTCTTGTCTTTTGGTGCTTATCTGATGGTGAGGTTGTTTTTATCTTAGGAAGTTTCTAGTCATGACAGGAGATCCTCCAGGCGAGAAGACAAGCTAAGAAGAGTCTTGTTGTGATTTTTGAAATTCACTTTGAAAGTAGCAACTGTATTTGCCATATAATCTTTTAATCCTCCCAATTTTCTTTTACCTTTTAAAACTACAGTGTATTCTGTCGTACACCCTCTTAGTCAAATCCTGGAAACACCCTCGTGTAAATTCCTGTGGAGTGACTTATTGTAATGTTCAGTTTTTATTGTTGGAGTTTGGCAGTAATTATCCCTCGTGTTGTGATCATAAAAGGAGCCAGTTACAGCAGGCCAGCACACCTATGTTTGATGACTGCACTTGAGCAAACTGTGTGGTCGCACGCTGTTTGTTGACTCATAGAACAGAGAGATATTCAAACGGATGTGTGGCTTCTTCAAGTACATTTATGAAATTTAGATCTCAGTCTGAAAACCTGACCCAGTTAACCAGACCTATATTTTGTGGATCCACAAAATAACAACCAATAATTTTAAATTATAAAACAGCAAATATACGTATTAGAGAAAAACAACATTGGCAACCTTGTACGTTCCTTTGTTCAGATACCAGTATGTTAAGTTACTGTATTCAGTCTTAGGCTGGCTTGCATGACGCAGATGAATTAATAATGAATTTAATATCTGTTTAGTTCTAATCATAGTTTAATAATCAGGTTTATTGATTTAAACCTGAAATGAAACAGTTTAATCACTGTGGAGATGCTTGCTTACCCAAATTAAAATAAATGAAAAAATAAAAGTGGGGGGAAACTCTTAACTTTCAGCTGCTCTATATTCCTTAACAAAAAATCACATAGTTTGATAGCTAGCTAAAGAGGTAACAAAATGCACAGACATATAATCAAACTAGACAGCAGACACAATTGCTCACCTGGTATCTACTCCAAAAAAGTTTTCTACCCTCTGGATTTCCGTCTGCGGTATGCAGCATGTTTCTCCTGATGGCCCCGTCCACGAATTTCCACTTGGCCCATATGGCTGAGATGATGTCACAGATTTTTTACATCACTTTTCTCAGCTGTAGGAAAATAGTACAAATATAAAGCCTTCATGGATTAAAATTTCATCACAGAAAGAGTCATAATTGAGCTTGTTTGCCGTTTGAGGTGTCCTGTCAACAGACTCTTTTATAATGGTGGCAAATGAGGGGCCGCAGGATAATTTTTCACTGCAATACCATAAGCGGCCACTGGGAAGAATTGCAGAAGAATAGCGGCAATGCCCAGCAGCATTACAATGTATGATAAAGCGTTTAATTGTTCGCTCACCTAGTAAGCCGACACACGATTGCTTGGCAGAGAAGCTCTCATTTCTCCTCCTTTAAAATAAACTGTTTGCAGAATTTATGGAGCAATATGCCAAAATAATAGTATGTTGCAAAATGGAAAAAAAAAACAGCACAGAAAAAAAAAACTGCATAGCAGCAACTGGCAGATAGTTTTAAAGGATCAACTAGTGAAAGAAAGAAGAGACATGTCATAAGAACCAAAGGTGTGGAGTTTGTCCCTCAGCTCTATTCGAGTGTAAGTTAAAAGTTGATTCCTTTTAACAGTAAAGTTTTGGTGCAACATAATTAAATTTAATCTAGGTTTAACTAAACTGAGGTTTAAAGGGGTTTAAATATAACCTTAAACTTCAAGCTAGTTTAAAAGTTTGGAGCAGCAAAATTTAAAGTTAAACCAGATTTAATCAGAAAAATAATGCTTGCTGGTGCAACCCAGCATTAGTGTATACAGCATCAGGCTACATTTTAAATCATTAAAGAAAATGGGGGGTAAAATCTTTATCTCTCCCCTCCCATTTCCTCTCCTCATCCCCAGGGTTTGCTCAGCATTCAGTCTCAGCCTATCTCTTCCATGAATGGCCCTTCAGATGTTTGCAGGTCAGGAAGGAAAGGCACAAAGATGTTGTTGACTCACTCTGAGCAGATGTGACGTGATCTGAGCAGTGGAATCATTAAAGCAATATGTACTCTAAATGTTCTTGTACAGCCGCTCGATTCACAGGGAATGTCGCAGGCTAGCAGTCTCTTAATAATGAAAATGTTTTCTCTCTCCATTCAAGCCAAAACATCTCTGCATTCCTATCTTAAGATAGATACAGCAGATTCCCAGTGTAGGGGCGTGCTGCGGATTGTTCAGTCGCTGCTTGTTCAGTTTTTCTCTCTTTTCCTTCTCAAACATCTGCAGCTCTTGCTGAAAGCGTCTCCCATTTTACCAGCATGCATCCATAATTCATCCTTCAGTTTTTCGCAGTGTTCCAGCTCCACTTCCGCATGTTTCCTGCGTGACCTTGTCACTCTCTCCTCCCCCTTTATCTCAGTCTAGTGTGTGAAAGACTGTGTGTTTTGGTTTCAGTGTGTCTGAGTGTACCCATTGTTGACACAGCGAAGACATGGGAAGTACACACTTTTCATACCAAAGCTTCCACAGAGTAAATATTTCAAATGTCAGGGCTGCTATTGATTAGGATATTATTAAAACACTTCATTGTACTCAGTATCTCATATGAGACAAAGTGTGTGACTCCTTCACTTACCCTCTGGAGGAAAACGTATGACCTCAGCTGAACAGCTCAGGGGCGAGAGAAAGGCTCCACTGTAGCAAGAATGAAAAAAAGAAGGCAAAGTGTACAGTTAAAACGGGAAGGGTAAGGCTATGTGTGTGTCTGTTGCCATAGAAATCTTTCCATGAACTCACTGGCTGGGGTTTTTCCAAACAGGGCTCGTCCACTTTCTGACAGAATGAAAGACGGAGTGACAGAGCGGAGAGAAAGAGAGGGAGCGAGCAGATGTAGAAAATGTAAGCAAAACAAGGAAAGCGAAGACAAATATAGGCCCGGTCAGCTAGTGCACAGGCTAAAAATAAAGGCTTATATACAACAAAGCAGATGAGAGAGAAAAGAAGGCTGGATAAAAGGCAGGTGAGAGGGAGAACACAGAGGCAGGTGAGATGCTAAAGCTTACTACTGATCCCACCCTCTTTAATTAGCATGGGGAAGAAAGACGGCTGCTGTTTTCGCGAAAATAACATAGTGCCTCCTTAATCTTCTGAATACACCGTAAAATATGTGTTATAGGCCAGCCTGCTCATACACACACACACACACACACACACCATGCCCCCTCAGCCCCGTATACAGCATGAAGGGTACTGTAAACAACCAGTGGGTGGGAGCTCACAACCTGAAATTTTCCTCCAACACGTCATTTGACCGCTCAAATATCAATAATACACTCCTCCCTTTTGAAATGGCCACACTTGCATGCACAATTAGGGAGCAGGGGCCGTATTACAGAAACTTCATAACTGTAGATCCTATCTTAACTGTTTGGTAATGAATAGGATCTCATTTAAGAAGAAGGAAAAAAAACATGACTGATGATTACTGAACAGTTCCAAGTCAATGTTCATATTCTAAATTAAGATAGGAAATGTGTATCACACAAGCATCTTAACTTCCTAAAGTCTTCTCCTGTAGTAGTGGCTAACTTACTAACTCTTTAATGGTAGTGTTCGCTAACAGTAGCTAATGTTAGTGTTAGCTAACACTAGCTAACTGTGCTATTAGGTGACTCGTTTAGTCTTTATCTCTGCTCTTTTTTTGCTTTTACACAATGGACGCTGGATGTGGCAGAGACTGTGCCTGCTGTCTTAGCCCACTCTCTTTCTTTTATTTTCCAAGTAACTCATCAGTGCCCGTTGTTTTCTTTTTTGCTCCATTTTTTGTGTGTTTAATTAACCAGAAAAATCCTATCTATCTGAACTCGTACTATTTTAACATAAGACTTAAGATAGGAAGTTCTTCTTCTCTTCCACTTTGCCTTTTTAGTTTCTCTCCCTCGTGGTCGACAAGTGTGCATACGCCTTTTGTCTGAGAGAGACGCCAAGAAAAACATCAAAGTTGTCCAATCCTGTGAGAGCACAGGCCTGTGCAACACTCCACCCTGCAGTTGTGTCTGACTCCAGTTGCCTAATAAGCACGCCCAACCACAGCAAGGGCACCGGCTCTGACTCTCTCGATTCAAAACCCAGCTGGCAGCACGGGCCTGCTGACATCATCACCACCACCACCAGTCTGGTTTCTGAGCTCTTTTTCTCCTCAGTTCATGATGTCACAAGCAGAAACATTGTCATGTAACAGCCTGGAGAGGGAGAGAAGGAGAGTATTCATTTGCATGTCCACATGTGTATTTTTGTGCTTTTGTGACACCCTGCGGGGAACAAAATTACCAAAATGTCCTCAAGAGATGAGAGATGAGATGAAGAAGGGCTTTTAATGTGGGAAGAGAGCAGGGCGGGGTACTCTGTCACCCAGTAGGTGCTTGGAGAGAAAAGTTGGCAGGAAGATGACACACACACACACACACATATTCAACACCCCCATGTACTCAGGCAGCCAAGACTGCTCATTCCTGACACCATAAAACAGACTCATTGTGTTGTTGACACATAGTGCTCAGGACCAGCGGGGCTTTGACCACACTTACAGATATGTGACTAAATATGATCTCATGTGGGGGTACTGACCTGAAGAGCAGGAAGGGATCTTTGTCAGGTTCCTGACGGATGTGTGTGTCATGTTGTATGTTAATCTGCTCTGTTTTGTTCTCCATAGGTGCGTGAGATTCTGGGCCGGTGTTCCTGTCCAGCTCAGTTTCCCATGATCAAGGTGTCGGAGGGGAAGTACAAAGTGGGAGACTCCAGTGCATTGATCTTCATAAGGGTAGGTCCTGTAACCAACATAAACAGAATTATCTGTCACTGTGACATAAGACACCATAAGACAGGTCTTTGCTTCTACATTTATGTTTGTAGACTAAGGCTGGGGTTGGCAGTTTATTTTTGGTATAATTGGACAAACGTTTCATAATAGACATTAAGCATCATGTAATTTTCAGTGGTCTGAGAGAAAACTAGAGTTCTGCTCCTCCTCTTGGCTGTTTTCAGGCTTTAGGAAATCTGGCCTGTGATGGGAC
Organism: Lutjanus campechanus; assembly: GCA_027495735.1. Classification (NCBI taxonomy): domain Eukaryota; kingdom Metazoa; phylum Chordata; class Actinopteri; order Lutjaniformes; family Lutjanidae; genus Lutjanus; species Lutjanus campechanus. The sequence goes on along the minus strand of JAJHUR010095778.1, from coordinate 2,223 downwards.
ACTTTGGTCAATCACAGGTCAGTAAGATAGTCGATTGTTGAGTCTCATTCCCAAAATAACAGCCTGGGAGTGAGACTCAACAATCAACTTTCTTTCTCGCTTACTTGACCTTAAAGAACAGTTCAACAGACAGGAAGGAAATGATTATGTTTGTCAACTGCTTTCATTAACTACAGTCTTTTAAACATGGTTTTAATTCAAACTTAATGTCTGCAATATTATTAATACAACTTGGAAAATTAAAACTGCCTTTGATTAGTCTGCTTAACATTACACGTGCGGTACATAATACCAAATGAAATAATAATGCTTCCTCCACATTGCACTTAAAGAATAACTCAAGTTAATTATAGCCTGGGTCTTATCCTGCTATCGTCTTGTTTCAGAATTTTGTTGAGTTGTTATCTGTTGATGCCATATATGCAGAAACAAGGCCACTGAAAGTATATTTGGTTGAATTCATGTATTGCATATCTTTTTTTTTTTACTCAAATGTAATTTTTAAGTTGAGTCATTTGCTGTCCATGTAGACTGACCTCGATTAGTTAGTCATTAGGATTAACCCTGATAACTCGTCAGATAAAGCAAAAATATTTTAGTGGTTTAAGGAAAGGTACTGGTGCAGCAACAAGTTTGGCACAAAATGACTTTGTAATATAAAGCTTCAAATTGTTTCAGCGTATTTAAATAGCAACATGTATCTTCACTGGTACACTAGTCTCAGCCATCTCATCAGCAGATACAACAATGCAACAACAAGAATCCCTACTCTTTGTTTCCACATTAGGACTTAATAGCTCATGAACAACTCAAATTGGACCATCCGAGGATTATATGAATGCAACATTATTTTAGGAGTTTATTCATTTCTATCGTTAATTATATCATTGTGTTAATTGCTGAGATCTGGGAACAAACTTTACATGATAGACATTCATCACAGTTTACAGATCCACCTCTTAGTTTAAGTTTCATGAAAAAATACCCGTTGCTGTCTTGTTGCTACAGTACATTCATTTTCTTTCTATGGGGACACCTTAGGGGGACCATTTTTGGTGGAGATGTTGTCATGTTAATGGAAATTTAAGAGAAAACAAAAGAACTGGGAACAAGACGGCAATGTGCAGATACTTTTTCTGCAGATTATTGTAACCCAGCACATTCCATAAAAATATAATCCAGTTTTAATACATGTGTGCCTCTTGATGATTGCTTAGTTCAACTTTGACCAGATGATATTCTATACAGGCTAATTATATACACACACAGTTTTCCTGTCCTGTAAGGGATTATTAGCAACATTTCTGGTGTTCTCACTGTTTTACCTCCACATGAAGTGGTCTCTGACTGAACAGTCTGATTTATATGACTGCTTGTGTTTCTCAGACTTCCTTGAAGCCACGTTGCCAGATCTCCAACACAAACAGCAGCCAAAGCTATAAAAAAGTAGACCTAAGTTGTAATAAACCTGAACTATCCTGTGAATCATTTTTACACTTACATGTTCAGCTGATTATATACTGAGTAAGCTACTTTGGCACATATGTAACACAGAGGACTGTGAGGCCTGCAGTAATTGTATGGAGCCATACGGTGTTGGCATATGGTGTCATATGTTGTTTCAAGGAGGACAAGGTCATGTAGCGACAGATAAACTGCTGAGCTGCCTGGCTGCATCAACGCCCAGTGAGCTGTGCAGTGTATCAGGGTGCAAAATAAATTTTTTTTGTCCAAATGGTTAGTGAGTGTTAAAATTTTACCAGCCACTCAATAGATTACCCTAGATTACTATTAGATAATTTTGGCAGAGTGAAGCAAATCTACCCGCCACTTGCATATTTTTTTCCAGCACTGGGCTAATTTTGTGCCCTGCAGTACATGTAAGAGTCTTGTTGTGATTTTTCTCTCTCATGTGAGTGTTTACACGCTGCCTTCATGTGGCCCACTCCCAGGACTGTACTTTTTTTCCACTGAGACACAATTAGAGCTTTAGGTCATTTCCTGCGTTGGCCCTTATCTTGGCTCTAGCCTGTTTCTGCTGGATTGTTTGTCTCAGTTTCAGTTTAAGAGCTGCCACTGTACCCACATCAAGCCTCCCAGGACTGCACAGGAAGGCCGGTGGATACCAGGGATCGATTTGGTCTCACTTACCTAAACTGTATCCCTAGCCGGATTAATGGACTCTTTGGATGGTGTTCCAACTTGTCTGCATTTACATTATAG
>JAJHUR010095775.1:0-17928 GCA_027495735.1 Lutjanus campechanus | reverse complement strand
TTTGCTGCTGACTCACTGACCAAAGTGACCAAGCGTCCCTCTCTGTAACCACCCCGGCCAAAAGCCTTGGCAAAGCTTGTGTTGGGAACTTGTCATGTTCTAACAGTAATAAGCAACAACCTGGTGACATAAAGGAGAGCTGCTGCCCTCATTTGGACGGTTAAAGAAAATCTTGTGAAGTAAACGTGTAAAGATGTGAAATGAGCATGAAAAAAAAAAAAATCTAGAGTGAGTTGTTCCTGTCTGCACAGTACACCCCAGTTGGTTTCGCCAAGATTCAGATGTTCTAACCAGAACCTCGTTTGTGTTGTGGTTCCATTTCACAATATTACTATCATGCAGAAACAGTACATGTCAGAATGCACTGTAAGAATCAAATCTACTTAAGCACATTGTAGCTCACCGTGTGTGTCAGTCGACTCAGATGGCAATATTTATTGGGGCTCAGGTGTGTAACGACTCACTCTAGATTTATTTTTGCTCCAATTAATGTGATTGTCTTTGATTATCAAAGGCAGATCATGTTGTGAACGGTGGTGGAGGGGGGCTTACTTTCTCTACTTTGTGAAAATGTGATATTCCAGTTTTGCCTAACCTTCAGGAATACAATGTCTTGCACAAACATTCCCCCTAACCAAAATAAAGTTTGCAAACACAAAGTTCTGATGAGTGAATCTTTTGTACAGTACATATATAAAGATGGTGGAGATAATTTAAGTGCATATCAAAGTAAATAGACCGTACACATTATACTTAGTTTTAAATTAAAATTTAATTAATCACTTATTCTATAACCTGGTTATGAAACAAGGGAATTAGAGTTAGTGTACATTAAAGGTATAATTAAAAAGTTCAGTCATTGTAATTATTCACAGTACAAATATTGTTTTGTAAGAAACTACAGAACATAAAAAGGTGACATAGAATACAAACAAAAATCATTTGGCCTGTAGTCCTATTTATCCATATAGGAGTTTACAGAGTTTGGGAGAAAACTGTCTTCTCTTAAATATAATGGAACTAGATGACACAAATAAATACATTTTAAAAACACTGAAGAGTAACGTCTCTTTCAAGAAATCATGACCTGATTACTCAAGGAAGCGTGCATCCACTCATGGATGATGAGATCACAGCTCAGTCGATCCAGACGCCATTAATATTTACATCCTGCTGTGTCACGAGCGTGAGCCTCTCGTCTGTGAGTAGATGCACGCTTCCTTCTGCGTGGTGATTCGGTGTAGTTCAGTAGAAAGAAATCAGTTCTTACATGAAACTGCTCACAAGGTTCTGTGGCTTATGTTGAGTAACCGGGTCATGATTTCATGATAAAAGAGACACTGTTGCTGTTGAGTTTTTCGGCAGGCATCTCTCCAAAACTCTGCAACTCACATCAAAACAGTCCAGGTGGATAAACAGTACAGGCAAGATGAAAAATATGTGTTTTTGATTCAGGGGTGAACTGAACCTTTAAAGCCACTACAAGGAGTTTTTTAACTGCCTATGAAACAGCCTCAGTTGAATACTGACGCCTTTATATGACCTGCATAAGTTAACGAGACCATCAGAGAGAAGACTGGCTGATTAAAGTATTACTTTAGCCAATTAAAAAGAAGCAGGTGGAGATTTTTATTTAGATAATTTTACATTATATACATCACATTATAATTTGTGTTTATTATGGTGGAAACATGAACACTTTTGTCCACAGGGGGCTCCAAAATCAACAAAATATGAAAGTTCCTTGTAGTAGCTTTAAGTTTTGGATCTTGACTCTGTGATGGACTTAGGGCTCACTGGAGATCTGTGGCTGCCGTCGTCTGGCACGAATCCTCCCCAGGAGTGGACTGAGCCTCCACGGACTCCCTGAAAGATCGAGTGACTTTTTAGTGACAAGAAACAGAAACAACAAATATGTGTGTGTGTTTGTGTGTGTTTGTGTGTGTTTGTGTGTGTGTGGTCTGTCGCTCTACCAGGAGACTGCTCGCTGGGCTGCATCATGTGATCCCCGGGGTCTTCCTCCTGGATCACACCAAGATCTGACCTCCATTTTTTCCAGTTCATTTCCTCCACCCTGAAGTGGAGGAAGATTCTTTTGATCACATGAAACCAGAAATACTTGACACAGCTATATCATCATAAACTGAAGTTGCATTGCAGGATTTAAGGGTCAGTTCACCATAATTTAAAAGAAAGTGGTATTCATAGTATTCTCTTTTTTTAGTTGCTTTAAGAAAGAAGAAATATTTAAAGTTCCCAGACAAGTACAGACATGTTTTTAAAAATACACAGTGATTAATATTTTGTTTAACACTGGTTTTCCTCATAAAATTCTGGATTTGGCCTCATGTCCCACCAACCACGGCTGCTTGGACAGTGTTAACAGAGCAGTGAGCATCAAGATGTCAAAATATATCTGAGAGATTCAGCCAGACGCAGACACAGTTGGGGAGTCTGGTGTGCACCAAAGTGTGCGACTAGCAGACGTATCAGAATGGTAAGTGTAGTTAGCATCTTTTATTTTTTAGTTTGTTAGCCTGTTAGCTTTTAACAGGCAGTGGTGGACACAGCTAATGCTAACTCTGCTCTCTGTACTGACACGTTTGTTCTGTGTTGGAGGTTTCAGGTTTCTTCACCATCATTTTCATACCAGACAGGCACTGGCTTTACCAAATCAAGCTTGCCTGGGGTATGTTTGTTTTTATCACAGATTTTAGGGAAATGCACAGACGTTTCCCTCTTCAGTAGACTCATGTTAAAACACTTATGTAGTGACAAACTTTGCACAGATACAAGTCAGTATCAGTCCAGATCAGACATTTTAAGGGACATAAACAGAAGAAAAACACACTTTTGACTGGAGGGGAACTTTAAAAACTTAACAGTAGAGTCTCCTGTTGGATAATCCACTGATTCTTCTGTTAAATGTAGCTATTTTCTACCAAATAAATGCTCCCCATGAAAAATTGGCCACTGTGAGATCTGTAATCTTGATTAAGCAGGAAAACCTTTCCAGAAATGTTAAATGTTTTCAGGCGCACAAATTACCTCCCAACAACAAAGCACAAAGGTGAAATCATTTGCATGATTACACACAACTACAGGTGCGAAAATGTTTTTTGTAATCTGTGTGAACCCTTTAAAGAGGTTTGCCACTATTATATGTGTTCTCAGAATTGCTGGGTGTAAAATCATTCTAGGACATAGTTCATAGATTTTGACAGTATAGGCCTACAGAAATACAGACTGGTTTGTGCAAAGTTAAACAATTCAACATGTCTCCAAACCAATTTGTTTGTTCTGTGCAGACCTACAACAGAACCTTACATCAGACTCTTCCAGTGATGGTTTACCTGAAAAATCTACGATTCCCGTCTCGCTCACTTCTGAGACACACGATCTTTGACACTCCGGAGTACAGCTTATCTCTCAGGCACCTCGGCAGAGTCCCCTCCATGTCCAAAATTGTAAAAGCTCGCTGAGGATGTGCAACAAAATGTAAGTGGTCTACATTTAAAATAAAACAACTGTGTGTCTTCACACAATATAGAAACACTTGTTATAACTGGTAGGTCATAGTTCATTGTTCCTCTTAATAAATATATATATTTGATATCCACACAATGTCGACCAGTGTTTCACAGAGCACAAAATGACGTCCTTAAATGTCTTGTTTTGCCAACAAGGAAAAGATATTTAATTTACTATCATAAAGGAGTAAAGAAAACCAACTTTAATAATTACTCGTTGGCAATTAATTTAATATTCAATAATTATTTGTTGCAGCTGTAGTTGTCTCTGCTAATATCCAGACATCCTTAAAGCAACATTATGTAACTATTCTGCCTTAAAATAACTTAATTGAAATGCTACACTGGCTGTAATGAGGTGAACGGAGTCTCTATCATTTCCACTCTGCGTCCCACATGCCTGCTCTCGCTCCATGTAACTTGGTGGACGGCCTATGAAAAGTGCATAATGCTTTATAGCACTAATACAGTATTTCCACTGCACAGTAGAGCTTGACTTTACTCTCTTTTGGTACTTCTACTTCTTTTTCCACTGCAGATACTACTCCCTGAATGCAGGCAGAGATTTTGCAGGCTGCCATTTTTTTGAGAGGATGAGAAAAACTGTGATCACTGTTGATGGTAGCTTGGCTTTTTAAAAACGCAGCGTTTGTGTAGGGCGTCCCACGTCGCATGACCAATCAGTGTCACATTTGAGTTTTGGCTTTGCTCATTTGGAACCTTGAACAAGTTCTATCTGAAATGGAAAACCAAAAAGAAGCAAGTAGAGTTGAGTCAAGCTGTATCATGCAGTGGCTCCAGTTGTGCCAGAACTGCAGTGCGAGCTAGCGGACAGCGTAACTGGACTCAGCCTCTACGCATATCATGGCAGAGGCAAAGAGACCAAAGGCGGACTGGTTTTTTAGTTGTTGGTAAAAGAGGCTGCAAGACAGATGATGAGCTGGTCTTCTTGTTGTTGGACTAGTCAGTAATAATAGTTGGCTTGCTAGGTCTTGTGTTGTTGCACTTGCTTGATGTTGTTGTATTAGCAAAGTTGTTGACTTGTTACTTGTATGACCGAGTCCAGTATCCAAACTGCAGAACCAGAACCAAATCCCACATTTTTGAAAAAGGTATTGGTACTGTAGTGCTTTGTGCAGCCCTCGTGTACAGCTGTCTATAGTAATTGCATTCTAAAACCAAATCTTCTATAATGTTGCTTTAAGAATGATTCTGGATTTGTTAAATCGACCTAATCCTGTGATCATTAGGTGTTTGTGTACTGAAAGCAGGTTTCCAGACTGGAACAGCCTCCCACCTGCAGGTTCCAGATGTTTTCACTTTCTTTGGAGATTCTTTCGACGGTGTTGCCCATCAGAGCGATGAGCATGTTGAGCAGCAGGATGTAAGTGAGGACTATGTACAAGATGAGCAGGATGTAGAAAACCTCCTTGTACTGAACGTGGTCAGTGAACTCCAGATCTCCCATTCCAATCGTGAACTTGAACAGTTCCAGTGTTGTAAAGCGGATGTCGTTGTAACTCGGCTTCTTGCACTTAAATGGCTCCAAGCCAAAGGTCCTCCCACGCGCCCCTGTGCCATTGGCCAGTTTTTTAACAGCTGGAAAGGAGTCGTCTATGAGAGCAACAATAGCTACGAAAAAGGGGACAATTTAAGTCAGAAGTCTTTACCTTGGAAAGCATTAGTCTTTATTGTGCATGCTTCTGGAATTCATGAAAGTCTTACCAGCAGAAAATCCGAAGAGCAAGACACCATAAACACATAAAAACTGTAACAGATCACCAAGGATCATCTGAAAAAAAGAGAAACAGACCTTAAAACAAGCAATCAGTTTCTGATCAGCCAACTTTTTCTGAGACTTTTGATTAATTCTTACTCTCTCCATCATCACACTGTACACCCCCAGTTGTTTAGAGCCTCTTGAGTAGTAAAGAACGTTGATCCAGGCGAAAGCCAGCGAGATCACAAGGAGGCCGACGTATTCCCGCCGTCCACAGCCGTACAAAACTGTGCAGATCAGAAGCAGTGTTGCCTGCAGGAAGCTGCGAATGCAAACAAAGTAGAGAGGTAAGAAAGCAATGATATTAAAATGTATCCTTCTCAAGAGGTTTGGGAATAAAAAAAAGATTTCATGGCAATACTTACAACAGAATGTCGCTGAATCCATCGGTGTAAAGAGCCTTGAACGTTGGAGGGTTCCTCTTGAAAATAGTTATCTGTGAAAGATGGATTAAGTTTGAAATTCCTTTAGACTCTGTGTGTGATTTACTGAAGTAGATTCCACTTTCTCACCGCTTTATAGAAGAACCACATCGCTCCAGCAACACTGATGAGCTCACCAAAGCAACGGAGGTAGTCGAGAGGGACATCTTCAACGGGAAACGGTGGCTGCGGGTCAAAAGATTAGGAGTCCTTGCTTAGGATGCTGAAGTTGATAAAACAGTTTAAGTTAGAGGATGGGTTTTTTTTCGCCTTACCTGCCCTTCCTTTCTGTAGAAGGCCACAGTGGTGAAGATGATCAGGTATATCAGGTAAACCAAGAAATTCATCAAGAATAACTTGGAAGCAAACCTGTCCCACTTATCCTGGAGAAGACTGCGCAGAGGCTCGATCTGGAGCATCTCAGGACGATTCTAAAGCAACGTTCACAGGTCGATTAAAACACTTATTTCCTCTATTTACAGTAAACTATAATGGCAGGACATTAATTTACTCATGCACCATATTATCTGAGGATGTTGTGTCGGACAATAGAACACAAGTTATTGTGTGATCTCGGGTACTGGATCAGTACAATAGTGTAGTATACAAAAAGTATTTTTAAAAAGTAGAAACAGTATAAAAATGTTCTTAGATTTATACTTGAACTTAGTCTTAAGCTAATTTACGACAGCGTGCTTATGCCTGATTCATAAAATACGCTGACTATAAATAACTTTGTTTATTCTCATTTGTAACTTGTGTATCTGTGATCTGTAAAACTCAAATGAACTGCCCTACGATCTGTGATTTCCCCTGATATACTACAGCACAAATAAGTGTTTTGTCAGGAATAATCATGGACCAAAAGAGAAAAGCAAACTCTTTGGAAGATGAGATCATGGCGATGGTAGAGGAGACTGAAGACAGGCAACATGTATTATTCAGTGGGTTGACAAACAAAGCCAGGAGAATATTGTAATTGCTTCCTCGCACCTTTGACTGATCATTCCTGTCACACTGTTCATACAGCGAAAGTTCAACGTTCACCACAGGTTTGGGCGCATTTGCCTCTCAACCTGCAATACCCCTTCATAACAAGCAGGAAAATCACTTACGTCAAGTCTAGACTTTGCTTAGAGATAAGATCATGTCCATGTCAAAGTAAGATTTTATTTATAACGGCTTGACCAACAGACTACTTGCAGATTTTGCGCAAGTCATGCTTAAGATCGAAATTGACTACAAGTCCATCTAGGACTGAGGTATCTGAATCAATAACCTGACACACCAGATGGTTTGTTACACAGAACCATCTGTGAAGTCGTCGTTAGAAACTGGTTGGAAAAGGGCAGGCACTTTCAAAAACCTCTTGAATTAACCATCTGTCTGTCATATCTAACTTTAACCAATCAGATCAAACTCTTGCCAAAGCCGGTCAAGAGAGTGAAAACATCTTTTCTGTCTCTAGTTCTGATACAACTGATGCTATCTCAGTATCTACGCAAACCTCTTCAGGAGCCGCCATCTTTTGTTCGAGACAAGTCCCTTCCATAGATGCTTCTGGCTGTCGTCACACCTAAAACCACATCTGTAGCTGCCAGTAGTTCGTCCTAGGATGCTGATTGGCTGCACCACTTCTGGCGTGGACACGAATGTATACCTTAAAGGCTGGAAAGATGAGTTCTTGCATGATCTTGTAAATCCAGCTGCCTTGCAAGCAAACTGAATCCATGACTATTCCTGTCAATGTTTAAAACCCGTCACTGCTACCATGAACATACCCCATATCTGTAAATACCCCATTTTATCCAAAGGACTCTAATTGTGTTTATCCTCATGTGCAGATCATTATGAATCAAAATCAAGTCAAAATAGATAATTTCTAACCGGGATTTCACTGCCGAAGACGACGATCTCCAGCACAGAGTTTTCTTCATTGGTGTCAATGGAGCTCATGTCATACAGTGAGGAGTGAACGGGTCCGTAGACCCATTCTTTAAACTTTCTGGACAGCGGCCTCATGTCCTCATCCGTGAATTCCCGGTGTAACATATGTCTGAACAGCTGGCCAATGAGAGATCAGAAAGGAGATTAATATTATTCTGTGTGACGATGCAGTGAACCCTCTCATGCCTTGCACACATGTAGCAGGTGGTGTTAATCTAGTGTTAATGTAGGCATTATAGTGATGTTCAATCCACCCTATGATAAATATAACTGTTACATACACAATGAAGAAGACAGACCTACCCCAATCTTGCCAAGCTTGGCTGCTAACTTCAGAGGAGTCAACCCCTGATCGTTTTCAATCGCTTCCAACTGGACTTTTGTTTTTTTCTCCAGTTTGTTGTGGTGAATAAGGATCTCATCGTAGATCTTTGCAATCATATCTGTGGTTTCTGCAGTATTGTCTGCTATGACCACCAAAGCGTGCAACACGGTGTTTCCCTCTGAGTCTCTGTCAGTCAGGTCAGCTCTTCTGTGAGGGTTTTCCATGAGGAAGGACACGATGTTGGGCTGGTTGGTGCAGGCGGCCAGTGATAAAGGAAGCTCTCCTGTTGGAATCACACAAAAGTGAGTTCAGTGATTGGCCATAAAAACAACTCAGATTTAAAATGTAGCCTCTGTGTATTTTCAGGATATAATTACCCACCAAAATAAAAGCCCAGTCCTGCATTACGTTGGAAGAACCTCCCATTGGCTTTGGCTTGTATGTCTGCTCCTTTCTGGACCAGCAGTTTCACGTGGTCAAAGCTCCGTCTCTCAATGGCGATGTGCAAGGCTGTCTGACCTGTGACAAGTGTTTTGTTGTTACAGGAAAGAAGCTGTTAAAGTTTTCTGCACTATGATACTCTCTCAAGACTGAGGGTCCTTTCACACCTTCTTCACTTGGTCTGGACTTTTGGACTTTCAAGTATGATCTAAACCAACATTACAGGTATGAAACCAAACAACCAAAAGACTCAAAAGGTCTGGATCAAATTATGTGTACTAATTTTTCTCCAGTTTTCAGAAATCAGTTCAATTTAATGATATTCGTGATCCCTTTCCTTTTCTTTACATCATCATTGGTTTTTCTATTCTGTAATTATGAAGGAATGAGATTTCATGTTTATCAGAAAGGCTCAAATTAGCGAGCAGTTTTCCGGATAAAGCTGGGCATACACTGTGCGATTTTGGGCTGTCTCAGATAAAGGATGACTAAACGTGGTGATATCTTTGGTTGTGGTTCCAAAACGGTGGCTCTACTTTACCTCACAATTTGAGAATGATTCAAAGACGACCATTATCACGGTCTTAACCTCAGACAAAAGTCTTGACAGTGTCAGAAATTTAGGATAACCACCTCACAGTGTGACTGCTGCTACGGCCTGCCTCTGCTAACCAACCTACAGAAGTGCAGCATGAAATGATGCAATGATCTACTCGACATTGGCGCTAAAAACAAACTTTTCTTCCTCGTTTTCCAGACACATAAATGCAACTATTGCAAGGACTCGATTACTGCTTTGCATCATTTTGTTGTATCACTTCCAGCAGCGTAGATTGATGACGTGTGCTGACGTGACTTGATGCACGCTGATGACGTTTTATTGACTCTGTAGGAGGCTTTACGGATGTCCTGGCTAAGACTTCCTCTTGTGTGCACTGATCACTGTAGCAACTTGACAGTGAATGAAGTTGAAGGTTACTTTCCATAATCTGACATCTGCATATGAATGCAGAAGAATTTTTAAAAAAGCGAAGTGTGCACCAGACAATAGCCGCAGTGTTTCACCTCTATTTCCTCATGGACTGTTTGTCTGCATACGACCAAAGCCTGTTCAAACATGACTGGTCAACAAGACCTGGACAACAAACAGAAGCCAGGAAGCTTCAGATTCCAAAATCTTGTTCCTCGTCTACAGATTCTGCATCATATGCAAATATCTGATTATAAAGATTAACTACACTCAGTCTCAAAGGGTTTGACTTTGAATGATTTAGTGTACAGGTACCCAAAGTTAAGTTACAGTGAGGATATCTTGAATCTTTATATGATTATTGTGCTCTACTTTTACATGCATGGTTTGTCTCCTCTTCACTGTTAAAGGAATTGTTCCTGCTTGTGCGACAGATCATCCATTACCTCCACCAAAATCATAGTTTAGCCTCAAATACCTTCACCGTCTATACAACATTTGACATCCTCTATCTTATCACAATTACTCGTTACTCATGATTTTCTTTTTTCACCTACCGTTGTAGCACGGATCTTTGTAAGATGCGTTGATTAAATTGTCTAAATCTCCAGTTTTCTCTGCTATGTCAAGGAGGACTTCAATGGTGTCATTTTTTCCATCTTTTAGGTTCAGCAAAGCTTTCAGGACTGCAGTTTTCCCATTTGCTTGATCTGAAACAAAATTACAATTATTCTTTATATATTCGCTATAATAGATTTATGGACCAAACAACAGAACATATAACTCCTTCTGTTTTTCTATTTATTATAAAACATTACAGGTGTTACACATGAAATTTAATTGATCTTACGAGTTGCTTCTGACCGTTTCTTGCCCTCAGTGCCACCTTTTCTAAACAAACTGAGTCAAATCCCTTTGAGCCATCAGCAAACAGCCATGTTTCACATGAACAAAATGCATCTCACTGCACAAACATAGTGTTGAGGACATTGTCAGTTAAAAAACAAGAGACATAAAACTATTCCCTCAATACTTGCCTATAAATTCTGGGCTCGTAAGTTGCTTATCATTAACTCGCAGGTAGTCGAGCAGCCCCTGAAGTTGAGACGTGTCTCCCTGGGATGCTGCTTCAAAGATTCTCTCCCTGGTGAATGCTTTGCTGTAAATGTTGTCCACGGCAGTAAACTGTCTGAAATGAAGAAAATCATGCAGATCATATGAGACATTATGCAACTCGACACTTCCAAGTGTGCAATCTTTAAGTGAAACTGTATTTTAATCCCGCATCCCATAATTTTTCAACACTTTTGGCAAAGGACACTTTGTTAACACAATATTTGTTCATGAGTCTCCAGGGAAACGTGTCCGGAAACAAGCTGAAGCTTGTTTACCCGAAATCTGCCACCATGTCACCTGATACTCATCACAGTCCCCACAGGCTCACATGCAAATTTTTCTCAGCAGCTCTGGAACCACACTGATTTCTGTGTGGAGACCTCCAGGTCTGCATCATTTAATAATTAAAAGTCACACGCATAACCTGTGGGAAAGAGATGAAACACCAGTTCTTCCCCAGTAGGACCAGTTACCTAGATATTGAGACGTTGGTGTCCATGGGTGCAGGGATGATCTCTGGGTTGTCTTTTCCAAGGAGCCAATCCAGACTGTTCCCCTCCTCCCCTTGGCCTTTGTTTGGCTCCGCTCTCTCTGGCGGCTGTCCGTTGTCCATCTTTTTTGTTGGTAATAACCACGTCTTGATCGTGTGTGACCAGAGAGTATTTGTGTCGACCAGTAGCTCATCAGCTGTGATGAGCTACAACCGCACAGGTGTAGAATTGCAAAGGTCAGGGCTGGAGTGTAAAAGGTGTTTGTTACCTTGGTCACGCTCCTCCCTTTTCCCACAGGGCAAACCTGTTGTTTGGTTAACAGCACCACCATACTGGCAGCAACATGCTATTATTTCCACTTAGAAAGTATTAGGATGCCTGAGATCACAGCACAAGTCTGATATTCTTCCATTTATTAAATAATTGTTTGATCATTTATTCTCACTTTTTAAGACTGACTGATTATATTTAAATCTATCTGTATATAATATGTAACTGTAGTTGATGTCATTCTGATATTCAGTAATAAACAATTTGCATTATGCATCTGAATACCACTACTAAGATTGTTCACGATAAAAATCATAATCTTACCTTCGCACATTTATTAAAGTCGAGACTGCTTAATGTGGAAAACTGTGAAGTGAAAAGTTGAAACCTCCAGGACTCATAAAGACACGTCGGGTCTTTTTAAACATTTGAAACAAAAATATTTGCTTATTCATTGATCCTGTTTTTTTTTTAATGAGAGAGAGGGAGCAGATACATGCAACAAATCTTTTAAGCAGGTTATTGAACAGTTTGTGCGGAAAAATATATCAGTCACATAAATATTTAAAGCAGAGTAATTTGTCTGTCTTAAAATATAAATATTGTAAAATTTTCATCCTAGTTTGTTCACTTGCAGCCTTGAGGTTTTCACTTAGCTTTTGTTTTGAGTGGGTTTATCTTGATAAATCCATAAAGCTGATCATTATTATTATTATTGTTTAAATATTTAGGTTGGATTTTTAGGGTTGAAGTCTACTGTGTATTCATTATTGTGTGTATTCAGAGGTGCAGAACATCTGAAGGTTTAAAGGTGATTTGAGGGCAGTTAAAGAGACAAAGAGAAACATGATTTGGTTTGTTGTATTAATGATGTTACACTTTCAAACAGCGTGCAGCGTTCATGCTAAAGCCCGACTTTGCAAGCAGGTGATGTGCTGCTCTTTCCCATTAACCTTTTGCAGAAAACAGATCCATGATCAGGTGACCTTCATGGTCATAATAACTAAGTTAAACATGTGGTTAGTGTTGTGAAACGGTTGCACTTTGCTTTGCACGCATAGGTGTTGTACTGTATACAGTTATTAAAGGTGTGGCTACACTATGTAGCATTTGTTCCAGTTTAACAAAACAGCAGCACAGTTAATTAAAAACATGTCATTGCTGTACTCAGATACTTAAGTACGAGTAAAGGTCCAGACTTGAAAATATACTACCCTCAAAAATGACTTAATTATGGTAATTTTAGTATTTGTAATTGTTCCACCTCTATTCTTTTGTTTTGTTGTTTTCTTTCTTTCTTTCTTACTTTTTTTTAATGTCATCTTTGTTGTGACCCCTTAATTCTTCTTTGACTGTTAAACAGTGTACTGATGAGGCATCATTTCTGCTGTGGGAATAGTATTGTCAAACTGAAAGGGATAGTGAGCCAGAACTTCAAAAAAACCTTGACATTTGTGTGTGTCACCAGATAACAAATCTGTTATCTGTGGCTGTAATTGCTCTATAAATTATACAGCAATAAAACGAGACACCCGCCTTGAGAGGAATGTTAAAGAGGTTCCTCCAACATATTTCTGTACACTGATTCCTCTCATTTTATGAATTCATAACCCGGAACAAATTGAACATTTTCTCGATCAGGGGTTGCAGAGAAAAGAGAAATGCGTGTGTGTGTGTGTGTGTGTGTGTGTGTGTGTGTGTGTGAGTGATTGCTTGAGTGGAGGCAGGTGTGCCAGAGGTGGAGCAAAGCTTCACCAGCTGCATCACATCAATAATCAAGACCTCTACAAAGATGCAGCTCAGACTCGTTCAGCCTCTCAGATCATAGATCCTGTTGTTCAGTCTGTCTGTGTTGCAGCTGTTTGTAGAACATTTGTTTGTCGCTGGTTTTCCGAAGGGCACCTGGGTTCACTAACTCAGTCTTAATGCTGACAGAATATCTGCTTTAACAGCCGTTACCTTCCCTACATAAGTCCGGTTCCTGTTTTCTCATAATCCAGCTTTCTTTTTGACCTGGTTTAACTTATGGGACTAGTTTCAAAGCCTCAGGGTTTCCAAGAGTGACACCTAATATATCCACCTATGTACCTGTACATAGACTTACACCATCAGTTATTTCTCTCCTCAGGCTTCATTCACTTACTGAAGTTCAACCTAAATGATCTCATGTTCGCAGGAACATGAGGTGATTGACTCTTTGTTGATCCAAGCTGACAGACTGCGGACATATTCGCTGTTATTTGTGTTAAATTATGAATTCCACATATTTGCCATCTGTTTTAAGCCGGGAGAGGCGGGGAGACGGCTGGTTCATCCAAATATCTTTGTTATAAATCCATGAGGTTATCAGCTCTGTGGGCGTGTGGATAGTGAAGTAACTTTCAGGACTAACCCTGAAAGTTACTTCGGTGGTTCACTTTTTACTGGGGTACATCGTCATGGTAACTTAAACTGAACGTCTAACCTGCTCCGGAGCAGATTATGCTCAAGATAAAAGATCAATATGGATAAAGCACCGTCTGCTGACCAATCAAAACACTTCATTAAATGGAATTGGGCATCACTAAGATCCTGAGAAGTTTTATTTCTTTGTGCTTTTATATACTGATTTCATCTTCCAACAAAGACTGATTGAAGCTCTCTGACCGACTGGTGCGTTATACTAAATGTGTCCATATAAAGAAGAGAAGGTTACACCCACATGTATATAATTTAATACATTTGATCATCTGTCTGCAGATCAGATGACAGACAGATGATCAGTAAATATAATAAATTATATATTTCTCTCCCAAGTCACCACCATGTGCAGCTGAAAGAATGAAAAGTGCTCTATAGAATAAATGTATTATCATTATTATTATTCACACAGTCTGTGATATATATATATTTTTTTCTTTTGCCGTCTGTCCTTCCTGCATGTGGCAGCTGCAGGAGTGTTTCTTTCACTCTGGATTATGATGGTTATGATCACCTTCTTCTTTATTATTTGTCTAATACCATTTTTCACTCTTCATTTGTAAAATATGCCGGTGTGCTTTCAGTAGTTTTGTCCATGCTGTGATTGGTCAGACGCTGCAAACGGCGCCCCATTTATGTGAAGGCGCTGGTGACTCCACTGACAAACCCTGGATCGACTCATCGAGTTGATAACCAGTTTTGTTAGTGCCTCTGTTAGGTTTAGCCAAGCCAGATCACTTGAAGATACCCTGGGTGTGTTGAACCTGCTTCCCACAGGCCTCTGGTGACCGATATACTGCCGATGTGCTGCTTTTTGTCACACCTCTTTTGATTTTGCGATGCTGGTTTGCCGGAAGGACACACTGGGTTGGTTTTATGCCTGTGTTGCTTGGTCAGGGTACAACACAAAGCTGTCTTAAAGGTCAGAATTGCAGGATGTCTGTGTAAGAAGGCCTTCTGTGTTGACTTGTATATTTTATCATTTTGTGCTAGCTGTTTCTGTATGAGCGTTTGTTCAAATTTTTGTAATCCTGAGTTTAAGGCTACTCAGATCAAAGTGCAGTTGGAACAATCCCGCAAAAAAGCCTGTGAAATCCTGGAGAGACTACAGCCGAATGATCATGTGTGGAGCTGCACCTTTCTCCAGTTCTGTGTGATACTGAAACACAAAAATATCACAGGAAAGACAAAACTTATTTTAAATTGCATTTCAGCAATCTCGTATTTTAAGTATTTTCACTTGAAATGTCGCAGTTTTTAATTTTTTTAAAAAATTTTTTAGGAGATTCCTCTGTGGACCACTAGAGGGAGCTCCACAGTATCACATTCAAACTTAATCCAGACAACAACAGAGAGATGTTAGAATCAGGGTATAAAGCATTTAACAGTCTAACTGTATTTCATTAGTACCAATCACCCTCCTAGTTTAGCTCTTCATGAATGCACAAGATGATGAGATAATGAATGTTAATTTTAAGTTTTGGCAGCCTGGCAGGAAAACACCACACTCTTTAAAATAATCTCCTCACTGAGATAAGCCTGTCAGATTTGTTCCTCTGATCTAAAGACAGATCTAAGATTCAATAAAGAGATTAAAATGATCACTGTGTGTTTTTTTTGTTTCTTGCTGCATACGTGTAAATGCTCACTTCCTGTTGAACATGTTTCACCAGGTGTGTCACAGTTCGAATACCAGATGATTCAACCTATCCCGGTTTTATTTGGGTCTGAGTGTACGGGTGAGTGTTTGTTGGCCAGGTGAGGGGTGGGGACGGTATGTAAATTGAGAGGGATATATGTGTTTGCTCTATAGCTTCACTTCCTTTAAGTGTGTGTGTGTGTGGAGGGGTGTGGTGTGTGTGAGATCACAGAACACTGAGTGCATGTTTGCTCAGTAATCTCTGGCTCAACCTGTCTGATAGGTGTGGGCTGGCTGGCACCGACTTGCACAGGTATGAAGACATTAACAGCACAATAGAGAGAGAGAGAAGGGAAACTAAAGCACAACTCTGACACAACACTGTGATTTATCACACAAAAAAAATAAGGAGGAAAACACACAAAACCCAGTGAAGAGGAACCCCGGGGAGCGAGGAGAGGCTGTTTCAGAGGGAGAGAACCAGAGAGGAGAACACTTCAGAATGTAAAAGAACCCGGAGGAGCTTCTTCTGCTGCGGTTCGACCAATGGGTCTTGGATTCTAATGTGGCATTTTAGGCTCTGGGATCTTCAAGATGTTGCTGTGTTTCTCAGCATCACATTATATATGTGTCACCTAGGTAAGCATCCCATCGCATTTATAATTATTCTCCAGAGAGCTCATGTGTTAGACAGCACGCTCACGTGTGTGGCTACTCTATATTTGTTCAGGAACACATAAGATGAGGATAAATTAAGAACCAGGCGGGAGTGAAAACTGGAGACAGAGCTGAACAGAACAATATTTCCTCAGGTTCTGTGTCTTAACTTGCAGACCAGGTCTAAGTTCAACACAGACATGTACACATGGCAGTGTACATGTAAACATCATATTGTGCTGGTCCGCGCCAAAGGTCCCAGTGCATCACAGAAAATTACCAGGACTGAAATAAACTGTATACACTCAGCACTTTGACTTTTACACACAAATCCTCATTTTCATACAAATATCTGCTGTAGTATCTTTATACACAGGGTGCTCATGGAAATCCTTGAAAACACTGGAATTTTAATGATGTGTGTTCAAGGTTTGAAAAGTGCTTCAAACTGCTCGAAACTGTAAATGCATTGCTTTCATACAAAATTGAAGAGTTCACTTTTTTTAGATAAGAAAGATGAGATAATATAAGATAAGATAAGAGATGTTATATAGAATACAGAGTCTGTACGTCCAGGTGACACATCGACATGAAACTTTGTTCTGTCTTCCTGTTAGTTGTCACCCGTCTGCAGACTTCTATCACAAAGCAGTTTTGCTTGTTTATGGCACAAGAACATCTGATTTAATGTGGCGAAGAAATGACACAGGGTCGAATCATTTTGAGCATCTATAAACATATATAAACATGTCATTTACCACAGCTGTGAGGTGCTGGAAAAACTTGAAAATGCTTAAAAAGTACCAAAATTTTACTTTGGAAAAGGTGTAGGAACCGTGTATATAGTATGCACTTTTACCTTTTTTATACATTAATATAGTTTAATATATTTATACATACTTATAGTATATGTTTAAATAGTTCAGCAATACTTTATACCTGCTACTTTCACTTTTACAATCCTCATTTTCACTTTTCTTTAGTGTTATATTTGATTTATTTCATTCCATTTTTTTCTTTTGTTTTACTCTTAACAGTATTTTACCTTTTATATGACTGGTGCTTTTATTGCAACTTGTGCTCTTACTGCTCAGCTGACCCGTTTTTCTTGTCTAACACTTTTAATTGTGCTGTTTGACCTCGTGCTAACCTACATACGACTAATAAAACTTAAACTTTGAATCCCAAAGAAAATAAGATGGAAAAGAGCAGCAACCGGTGTCAACAAAAGCAGAAGTTTCCAGCTTCTTTGCTAAAATAAATGAAGAAAATATACTTTTTTTAAAAGGCACATAATGCTATCGATTAAAGCCTTATAGATATTTTCACACAGAACTATAATTAGAACTGTAATATTTGTGTTATTTCATCATTCAGACTGTGATGTCTGAGGGACAAGCCCTTTTTTTCCCACACTGTCTTGCCTCTAAGTCAGCACTGGTATTCTCAGGTGGAATTCTTTACCTGTGCCTCATTAAGCAAACAGAGCACCAGCAGAACCAGATCTCACACTGAAACTCCTGTGAAAATATTTGATGAGGGGCGGCCAAAGCAGTCGCCTCAGTCAATACTGCCGGCTCCGTTCAAATTGGTGCTTCTCGGCTTGTTTGACGAGTTTCATTCCTCCAGCGAGCTTCAGAAAAGCACATTTCTGGCTGTGTACGTAGAATTTAATGCAAATGAGTCACAGTGTTTGACAGCAGCACAGAGTAACTGTGTCCTGAGATGCAAAACATGAGGTAAAATATTCTCTCTTTTTTATGAAGCTGTATTGTGCCACACTGACCTGGAGCAGGTTGAACAGTAACTAAAGGTGTTTATCATTACCTGCCTGCCCACTGCACCATATCTAATTACATTTATACAAGTTCTGAGCATAT